>OY283139.1:88746227-89009358 GCA_958299785.1 Medicago lupulina
TGTTGCAAGACAGCATGCTCAAAGGGTGAGATTATCCATATTCTTGATGTTACTGGAGATTCCATGAACTAACTGCCCTTCTACCTGCTCATGTTATGGATTTGCTTGATAGTTGGATATTGCCTCTTCATTTTCCGAACAGCCTGGTCTTTCAGTGAGGAACTGTTCCCAAAACAAGTCATTCACTCTTTGTGGAGCAGCTGGTTTGACTTGGATGCTACCTGAAACCTCCTGTGGTGAAGCTAAATTGAGAACCTCGTTAGCCACATTTCGGTTTGAGTAAACTACAATTTCAGATTCTTTACCACTGGCATTAACCCTTGATTCTTCCATATTGCCAATTTCTTGACAGTCTATCTGGGGTGACCTGGCCGAGTATGAATTCCTGTTGAATTTTAATGGACAAGATGCCAGAGTCAAATTTAGTTGGCTGGATATATAACTATCACCTTCTTCACTACTTGGCTCTAGAGATTGAAGATTTGGGCTCTCAGTAGCTGTTGCTCGATCCATGTTAAAAGCAAAAGATGCCCCAGTATCTGCAAGCTCTAATGTTTCAGGTGCAAAAGCAAGGTCAGTTCTTGTCTGCATTTCTGTCAGTTCTCCTTCCGACAAATTTTTCTGCAGGCTTTCCTTGTCTTCATTTGAAACATGTGTGCTACCTGATACCAAGTTCATATCTGAGACAGATGGTGACAATTCCAGTCTGAGTTTATTCGAGAAATCTTGATGGAAAACATTTCCAAATTCCAGACTGAAATTGCTATGATTGTCAACCAAGCTACCTGCAGCAACAGGCTGCACGTGATCAACATGAGGCAACCGCCTTTTCTTATTATATGCCGCCACATCCATGGATTCGATTTTGCGCTTAAGACGATCAACAAAAGTAGGATTCTGAAGAGCCTTCTCAAAGAAGTTTAACAAACGTGTCTGCCTCATCTCCATGCCATCCAATAGCTTCTGAAAATCATCTAGCTGAAACTTTGTTGTTGACTGATGATGCTTGTAGTTTAAGACACTAGACTCAAGAGATTTTTTCTCGCGGGAAAGCTTCTCTATTTCTTCCTCAAAAGCTGCCCTTTCTGGATCAACAGCAGAACCCGGAGGATGACTATGACTGTGGATAGGTTTCCTACGGTGTATATTCTTCAAAAGATGTTTTTGATCTTTTATAAATTCCTCATTAGCAAACTCCCAACGCTCCGAATCTTTTTTTCGAAATCCCTGATAATAAAGCACGCATAAATAAACCATAACAGATTAAAACCTACACCCATAAACAATTATTTATCATATAAACCATAAGATCCACAACCTTCTTTGAATGATTTACCATTAAATCTTTAAAAGAATATTCTTTATTACACACATACAAACTTCAGGAAGCAAATCTTGCATTGGGCCTTAGTTTTCAATCATTGCCATAAGTGCATGATTTCTATTTTTCAACCCTATCTAAAACTTATATATCAATCTCAATGTAAACCATCGGTTTACTCTCTAAACTATCACACCCTCTTCAATTCAGTCCCTTGACTACATAAATATAATAACCAATCTCTAAAGTATATGGCATCCGTCGATTTAGTCCCTGCTATTAAGATGTTAGAGGCTAAATTGACGGTTTTTTCATAAACTCTGACTAAATGGACGCATTTCAAATACGCTAGGAACTACTTCTTATATTTTCATAAGCTTTTTCCAACTTATTTTCATAAGTTCTCCAGTATAGCTTATAAAAACAACTTATAGCATACAAAAACAGCTTATCCAATAATCATGAATAAAAATAACTGAAATTCGATTAAGACACAATCAAATTAGGTTGGGAATGAGATGCATACATAGGTATTGAGCTGACGAATGAAGCTGGAGAAGTTGTTGTGTTTGAAATAGGTTGGGAGGAGAACGCGAGCGAATTCAGGATGGTTCCAAACGATGAAGCTGTTGTTGTTAGAGCTCCACGAGATGATATCGTCTGTCGCCGGATCGTTCACCATGTCATACGTCTTCTGAACAAACGGCGCCGGATCTCCTCCGTTTCCTCCGCCGCCGCCGGACAGCGGCGCACTATCCATCTTGTTGTGTAGTAGACCGCTAGCAATGAGCAAGACTACCAGACACAAATATATTTATTTTTATTTTTTATTTTGAAGGAATTGTTATTTTATTTTATTTTTGTTCATGCGAAAGATCAACGTCAATTAAAGCATAAAAAAAATCTTTAAAAACTTCATTTTTAACAAGACGTGTCATCATAATTTAAATAAAATATTTGATAGATACATCAAACTGTCAAATTTTAAAATAAAAGGATTGATTTTACAAAATAATAAACATAAGAGACGAACTCAACGATTAAGCCTAAATTACAAGAATTTCAATTATGTTTAACATAAACGTTTATTTTTAAAATATGTAAAAAAAATCTGAATTTATATAATAACCGCTTATATAAACAAAAATTTGGTCTAGTGGTAAAATCTTGAACACGAAAGAGTACACCCAAATGAAAGAAATAGAGGGGATACTAAATGGAGAGGATCGTAACCTATGAACACGGACATCGGACACGACACAAACACTGACACTCTGACATCGCTAACAATTTGAGAAAATCATATAATTCAATGTAATAATAAGCGTTGATGTCGTGTGAGTGTCGGACACAACACGTATCTGATGCCAAGACACTCCTAATCGGAGGAGTGTTTGTGCTTCATAGTTCGTAACCGATAAAACATGTGTAGTACCTAAGCAAGCTGTAAAAGCTTTAGGAACTGAAGGTATAGAAAATAGTAAAGTAGTAGGTTGCAAGAATCTGAAGGAGTTTATTAACATAGTATTGAGTAGATAAAGACAACTGAAAGAAGCTCCCAATATTGTGCAAATCTCTCTCTATTTATTTGTAAGA
Source organism: Medicago lupulina (assembly GCA_958299785.1). NCBI lineage: Eukaryota > Viridiplantae > Streptophyta > Magnoliopsida > Fabales > Fabaceae > Medicago > Medicago lupulina. Next base: position 88,749,145 of record OY283139.1, read on the forward strand.
TGTACAATTTGACACTTTCAGAAGTTTGTAAATACAGATATACTCATTTTTGTTGTCTTGTGTCAATTATGTAACTTGCTGTTAGAAGCATTAAATTTGCTGAAGCAACTTGAATATTTTAAAGGCATTATTATAATTTATAACTAAGACACAAAACACTTTGTTCTACTTCTGATGTTATGTGTTTTGTTCATTCTACTTTTGCTTCTTCTGTGATATGTTGAGGATTCACAAAGCTGGGCTGATGGGTTGAGGATAGTAACCTCGCCCACATCCGATCTGTTATCACAACCCTCTTCTGCCCCTCGTTTATAAGCTGCACATACAAAAGAACATTTTCGCGTAAGGAAAATTAACAATATAATACTATAAGAAAAGCAAATATAACAAGCAATAATATGCTGTAGCTTAAACCTGAACTTGCGGTGGCATGTGTTTCACTGTGATACTAAAAACTATATCAATGTAATAGCGAAGAGTCACAGTAACTTACATGAAATGGAATGTAACAATTTCTGCCATTAACTGGGCCGACTGTGAAGCCTGTGTATCCGGCCATTGCACCATGAACGGCACTTTGAGCAAGTAGGGTGCAGAACACATTATCAGATGCGTTACTTGGAATAGCACGGATCATGTAAGTAGGATCTGCAATACAATGTTTATTTTATAGTTCACAACATTTTGTTCTTTTAATTAGTCAACGTATACAGTTTCAAATGAAGAACTCACCAATGTATTTCAGATTTATAGTTTTTTTACTTCTTGCAAAGTGATCCTACAATAGAAACAAACATTTAAGTATAACAAAACTAAAAGAAAAATTATCCAAGAGAAAAATCCTCTACAGCATAAAATTTACTAATTAAATGACTTATTTGTATAAGCATGATTTTTCCGTAGATTCTTAGGATTTCCATGCGAGAAGTAACAACGCATTGGCCATAACAGTAAGGGAAAATTTTGTGATTTTTTTACCTTAATTTTCTGAGATAACCACAGACCGACATCTTGAACCAAGTCATCAGGAGAAGCATCGGGCTTATTCTTATTAGATGTTTCATTACGAGGAATTAGCTCCTGATCTGCACCTTCAGCTATTACTATAACCATGTGTCCTTGTTCTCTCAATCTTTTCTCAATGAACTCCAAAAGTCCACCTGGTCCCTCAAGGTAAAAGGGTGACTCTGGAATCAAACAACAGTCCACATCTCGGCTGGCAAGAGTTGCATACATGGCTATAAATCCTGCACAAATATGTCCCCATAACAGCTAATTACTAGATAGTGCCATGGAGTGTTTTAAAAACCTGGTCAAACTAGCTAGTTCAACCGGTTGAACTAGCAACTGCCAAGCATTGTTTGAAAAATCTGGCCGATCGGGTTGGTTCAACAGGTTGAACTAGAAATCAACCACTTTGTCGGTTGGTTTGATTTCAATTATATTGCTGTCTCATTGAATCATGTCAAACTGGATCAGTACTCTTATATATAGTTTATTCGTAGTCAATGTGAAACTGACCACCTACACATAAATTTCAACACTATGTCTATACCATTAGGCTAAGGTTGTATATTACTGTAAGAATGAATGAAGCTTACCACTGCAACGTCCCATTAGCTTCACAACACCAATACCATTCTCAGCACTCTCTGCTTCCACATGGGCAGAATTAATAGCTCTTTGTGCCTCTTCAACAGCAGTGTCAAAACCAATTGACTTGTCAATAACCTAATTCAGATACATAACAACCTTCATTAACTATGTTTAAATACTAATCCTTTTTCATTTTTCAGTTCAATGGCATAAAAAGCATATAGGATTTCACATATACAATCACAGCATCCTTACAGGAATATCATTATCGATTGTTTTTGGAATTCCAACCACTGCAACTTTCAAGCCACGTCTTCTAATTTCCTGAGCAAATAAACAAACCTCATGAGTACAAGTCTTTTCCGGTCTTAACCTCCGGTTTCCAGAGTTTGCAAAGTAAGTAAAGTATGACAAAAAATGTTTTAGTCAGAGATTGAACTCAGGTGTTTCAGATCGATTCAACCATAACTGAAGTTCATTAACACTTGAGTCCAACCAAGTAACTAACTGGTTACATTACTACAAATTTTACTATCATTTTAATCATACGTTCTCATAATAGATCATAATAAGCACACAAATTACATAAATTAAATGCTACCTCAAAAATCATAGCTGCTTCATTTTGAGTTCCAAATCCTCCAAGTATATAAACCTGATTAATGCCTCGATCCTGAATGCTGTCAACAATCTTTGAAGTATCATGGCCTCCATATGATGTCCCCAAAATGGTTCCACCACGTTTGTGAATATCGTTGACAATCTTTGGTGTTAAAGGAATTGTATTTCTAGAGTAAAATCCTCTATATCCACCCTACATTCAATCAAACCACTAGAATCTAGATCATATTTTAATGAAACAAAGTTACATAAATAAGTAAAGGTGTTTAATTGGACATTGTTACATAAATATTTATACATACCCCTATTCCCAAAACTTTTTGCACTCCATACATATGGTATAAGCCACAAACCAATTCTCTTATCACTGTATTTAGACCAGGACAAAGACCACCGCATGTGACAACACAAGCATACACTTCCTCTGAATCAAAATATACCTGCAATACATTCATTTCACGTATAATTACATTACACGTGGAAGGAATCAAATGTTTGAATTTTGACCAAAAGAAAAAGGCAAATTAACCTTCTGAGCAGGCCCGGCACGCCGGAAAAGAGTCCCTCTTGGACTATTTTTATGCACAACTATCTACAACATGGAAACAAATTCAAATAATTAACTCAGAAACACTAAAAGAATTGTTAGAATTGCAGGAAAAACAGAACCAAAATGTTACAAGATGACTTGCCTGTTGTGCAACTGTATCATCTGAATGCACATAATACTGTCTGTAGAAACATGAATTAACCAACTTAATCACTGAGTAATAGTTTACAGCACAACATGGTAAACCAACACAAGAAATAATCAAACGTCTCAATTAAGCCCTTATAAGTTATTTTAGAAAGTTAAGTGTTTCTTTCTAAATTAGGCTAGGAAATTGATTGAAAACAACCTATGCACATGTCTTTCTACTGAGGGCCGGTTTAGATTGACGCCTTTGAGCTTATCTAGTGACATAAATGTTAGAACACTATTGTTCCAACAATAAACACGTGACACTGTTTGAGACAACTTGTAAAAACAACTTATGACATGTTTATAAACCAAATTTAGCTTATTTGCATGAGCACGCCAGGATTAGCTTATGAAAACAACTTATAGATTATACAAAAACAGTTTGACTTTATTTTATCTTTATATAAATAGCTAATTCATAAGCGCTAATCCTATAAGCTCCCGTTTATGCTATAACCTCTAAAGCAAGTTGTTTATCCAAACAAAACCAAAATTATCACTCAAATATTGATACAAATGTTTATCACATAAAATATTCTGACAAATGCATTTGAATAAAACTGATCACTTACTTAACAACAGAATAAGAAGGATTATCTTGTAATGGATCAGGATATGTCTGCATGATCAACCAGAAGCAAAAAAAACATGAAACACAATCATAAATATAAGTATTCATTAAAACAACACTAAACTATGGAAATCAAACCAAACATGAACAAAGCTAAGTGACGTAAAAGAAAAGCAAAAGGAGAAAAAGTTACTACATACAGGGAGATCAGGTATGTAATCTGACAAGTGAGGAACATCCTCAAGTAAGAAGTCTGAGACATGTGTGTTGGCTTCATCATGGGAAGTGGAAGAATCTGCCATGTTTTCTTTTTTGCTTTTTCCGCAGGTTTCAGCAGCCAGTTATTGAAATATCTTTACTATTCCTAACATATCATCAATATATACATATATGACATAGGTAATACCGTATGGAATTAAATAATGATTTACTACTCATCATGTGGCGGGTTTTACACCGGAAACCAACTGATTTTCTATACCTAACTTCTTGTCTCAATCATAATTAAATTATTAGTACTTTTTTATGACAACATAAATTAAAGGTAAAATACCCTCATTTTACATTAGATGTTTATAACAAGTTTATTCTTTATTTTTTATGTAATATAAATTTATCTTTTAAGTTATAAAATGTTAACGCGGATATCATTTTTCATCCATCTCTATTAAAAAATGGATAAATGACTATTTAACATTGAGGTGATAGACTTTATTCAAAAAAAAAAACATTGAGGTGATAGATTGAAAAAATATTTAATGACCTTTTTCACGAAAATATTTGTTTGTAAAAAACAAAATTAACATCATCAACTTTGGAGCTTTAACCTTTACTTGAGTTCAAAAGCCACCAAACGATCAATAGCTTATAGAGCCAACTTATTTATAAAGACTTATAAAAGAAAAATTAGATCTGCTGTTAAAAATGATTTTTACTAACAAAGACAAAAATAGGTTTTGTAACAAGCTGACTTTATATTATGATTGGAAAGTAACAAACGTAAATTGATTGATCGAGTAGTGGCTGCTGAATGCTGATAGATAAAGTCATGTGAACTCACCAAAAATAAATAAATGCCATAGTATGACGTATAAAGTTGTCTAGCGTTTTTTCTTTTTTTGCCTTTTATTCTCTTCTTCTCAATAGGTTATCTTGTTTGAGCAGCATTGTAGCCATTCGTATTTTTGGTTTATATTTGTAGTAGTTGAAATAATTTAGGCAATTCTTCTTTTTGTATGTTGGAGTTTTGTTGAGTACTTATACCCAACTTCAATATATAGAGTGTTCACCAATAACTTATTATATAAGGATTAAATGATATTTTGAAATTATTTTATTAATTATTAACATGAATGTTATTTTATTTAAGGGTTAGTTCTTAATTACATAGCTTAATTGGTAAAGACATTGCATGATATATGTAAGGATCAGAAATCGAACCTCTTACACTTCACTTAGCCACTAGACTACTTAAAAAACAAGTATATGAAATTATGAATAAACAAGACAAAGAATATCAGCAGTTGATTATTGTGAAACTCGTAAAAAAAGTTGATTCTTGTGAAAAGAGGAAATGTTTATTTCATATACTCGTCATATGAATGATTGTTTCTTAAAACTATATGAGTTGGTTAAAGTTGATTCTTGACCGGGGTTTCGCCACTCGTGGGATTGGTGCCCGAGGCTTTTATAGTAAGATATACAACCCTAAAAGTTCCGTCAAGCAAAGTGGTCAAACATGAAAAAGTGTATTTTGACGTTCAACGTGTTTTTATATCATTTACTTTTGACGCTTTTGGCTTCCTAGCACCAGACACCTTCTACATAGAGTTCAAAGGGTCATGCACAACAATGTCGTAACTCCTGGGTCCATGAATGTTGCGTTTACGATGATTGGTTTTGCTATTCAAAAAAGTCCAGCGACGCAGCTTGTTGCCTACTTACTTTTTTATTCATGCGCAATTAATCATTGATATATAAATATAATGCTATGTGAGTGACAAAAACAAATATGGTTACGGCCAGTTGAAGTTTTCAGTACATTTTCCTATATTAGAGATCGATACTCCCTCTGTTTTCAAATATATGTCGCAATTTTATAACGTGCATTATTTAGATAGCTTACTTTGATCATATTTTTTAACTAATATATAAATACAAATGTTAGCATGTAAGACGTTGTTTAATATGTCTCAACGAATATTTTCAAAATATATAAATTTTATAATTTTTATTATATATTATTAAATATTAATGATCAAAATTGTGTATTAGCATGTGTGCAGTAATTGAGTAATTGACGGTAACATGTATTTTAAAACTAAGAATTAAGTTATAAAAGATCAAAAGTGAGTGAATGATTCAAAGGATTAAATTGGCAATATATGAGTTTATCTAGTCTAGGACTAATTTCACTTTTATAGTGATTCAATTTAGCATTTTACAGTTATACTCAAATTGATATTTATCTGATTAGTTACATGCATGCATTTGATTTTTACTACTGGAATTATGTTTTAAGGACAATATAACTCATTGAATTGAATCCGACATTCAAATTGATAAGTAGCTTTTATCATACGCGTGGAATGAGATGTGCTATTTGAGACTCAAGTAAATTTCATTAAAAAAACGTCAAGAGAAAACATGAGATGTTTTTTTTTTTTAAGAAAGAAAACACGAGATGTTATTAATTAAACTAGTTTGATTTCTTTTATCATTTACTAATAAAAAAAAAAACTTGATAAGGATATATGATTATATGAAATCTATTTTTCTTCAACTCCATCTACCTGAAGCATGCTGATCCTTTATAAAAAAAAATGCATGCTGCTGCTAAAGCATGCATTAGTATTTCATTTTATTTTAAGAAAAAGCATGCATTAGTATGTATGTGACTATGTTACACTTTAAATTACTAAATATATATACAAAATTTCATATTAAACATGGTATATACCGTATTCTATTTTTATTTTTTTAAAACCATATCATAATATCATATGCATATATATGCTAGGCATAAAGCATGCGTGAATACTTTAATATACCCAGGAATACTACATTATGTTTTGACCTTTTTTCTTTTCAATAGTTTTTTTTTGGACTTACAAAAAAAAATTGAAGGAAAAATAATTATGTTATTGGAATATTATGAGATGCACCTATAATTACTGTCATGCTCAATTTAGTGATATTAAATTATAAGATGGATAAAAAAAATAAAAATTAAATATTAAATTATTATTATTTTGAATAAAAAATTAAATATTAAAATTGATTGTATTATTGTTGTTACTTTGATTGATTATATATACATATAATATATATTCATTGAACAGGCGCTTTAAAAATATACTCCTGAGTGGTGTGTTCGGCCCCTCACTCTTAGAACTCTAGTGAGCAGTGATGTTGAAAGTTGAGAATGTTATTGGGGTTGGCTTTTATTTAAGGAATTAATGGTGTTGACTTTGTTACTTCGTTATTTACCAATTCATCAAAATAAGTATAAAAGGTTTGTCAAACCTATACAATTTTGTAAGTTAAGGATAACTAAAAACAATATGTGTTCCTGTGAGTTTAGCTCACTTGACAAAGGATAATGCATATTATATGTAGAGGTCATGGTTCGAACTTCAAACACCCCACTTATTCATCTTTAAGGTGAATTTATCTAGCCGCTAGGCTACTTGACAAAAAAAAACTAAAAACAATACTTTTTTTATTGAAAACATTAATTATTTATTACAAAATTACGCCTTTAATACAAAGTGCATAAGTTAAAAGATAAACTTACTACTTTCAACTTCTTAACTTATGCAATTGTGTACAAGATGGAAAACCCTAATATAAATAGGGTAAAAACACATGTGTCTATGTAAAGGCCATGAGTTAGCCTTTATAATGGTTGAATTAGGGTTTTAAGGCCCAAAAACCCTAGCCTTGGACAATCGACTCGTTGAACACGTGTTAGGATATTGTTCATGTGTTAGCTAGTAGGTAAGGATGATTCAGTCTATTAAATATTCGTACGTTGGATTAGTCCGAAATAGTTGCCCCACAAGTAACTTTCTAGTCTAGCCTTATGTGGATTAGCAACTTTCTAGTCCTTTTAGGGTCTTTCAGGGTTGTTTATTCGAATAGTTAAACATATTGTGGTGATTTTGTGTTCTTGTTATATTTAAGAGGTTTGCAGGCTTGGATCGTCAAGGTCGTGGTAGTATGTTCTTCAAACGTTTATGTCGTTTCTTGTGCGGGACTTTGGTCACTTATGAATGGGATATACAATGTTTCATATGGATGACGGTTCATTGAGGTGTGGACAATGTTCTTTTTGTTAATGAATATAACACCCCTTACGGTGATTTATTAATGAATTCTTGTGAAACAATTTTGGTCGTGGTGACTCTTAGTTTGATGAAAAGTAACGATGCTTATAAACTTATGTGAGATTTGGTCTGCTTCGTTGACACATGAGTTCCATTTTTTGCAACTAGCATGGCCTCAGGCTTGGCGTCTCTTTAATGTACCACGACGTAATCACGACCTTAGGCTTGGTGTCTCTTCATCGTAGCAATTCGGTGATTAAGCCTTGCTCATTAGATCAATTAATCTATTTACATTGCAATTTCAATCATAAGATGTGAAGTGTTTGAATTCCTTCCCAAGGGGTGTTGTGCATATAAAAGAGGAAGCGAACAACAACCTTTCACTTTTCCCCCATTTGCGGTGTATGTGGAATTTATGACAAAAACAAACGATATAATTCCTTCAAATTGATAGAAAATATCGGATATCAACTTCACTGAAAACGTAAAGGATGAATCTGCAAACAAACTTACAACACCCAAGTCAATAGCATACAACAATAAAATTCCTACAAACAATATGATAAAATCTAAATTAAAATTAAATTTAATAAAAATAATTAGGGGTGTATAGAAGTGATAGTAGTAGTAGCTCCTCCTCTTTTCAGAGTTTAGTCCATTATTACTTTCATTTACCCGAGGCCCAATAACGCACAACACATTTTAGGGTTTTGTTGCTTCTCTTCCTATATATTCATAGTCACTGCGGCTCCTCAAACCATTCATTCATTCTTCGTTTATCTCTCACCATAGCTTAGCCTTCAATATATTTAGTTTCCTCTTCCTTAGCTTTATTATTTCTGTTATTGTTGTGTTTGGTATGAGATATGTTTTTGTTATTTTTTATATTTCTCTGTTCATAGAACAAATACATGTTAATTTGTTAGAAAGCAGGGATAGTGTGTATCGGTGTTTTGCTAATAAAAATGCATTCTTTCCGAAAGTATTCCCTTGCAATATTAATTTAGAGAAAATGGGCAGTTGTGTTTCATTTTTTTGGTTGAAAAATCACAACAATCATTTTCCCTACATTTTTTTTATTTAATCAAATTGATTTTATAAGGGTCTGGAGTTTGGCTCCTTGGCTTATAAATCATGTGCCTTTGAGATGAATGCAGAACCCAATAACAAATTAATCAACTTTCACCGATTATTGCTATGATGTGTATTTTTATAAATCTAGCGGATCTAATTGGTATGGTTGATATATTTAATTTATTGTTGAAAATTGTAGTAATTGTAATTATCGAGTGGTGATTCAGGCAACCTATTTGCTACAATATTATAGCATGTAAGGTGTTTAACTGCTCGTAAATCAAATGCTTTTGCTCTTCAGACTTGCTGAGATTTTTCTCTGAAGCTGGTCTAGTAAGCTCCAGTACATTTTTATTACAGACAATAATGTTTGACTTATATGAAACATGAATCATACTTACATATAGAAGAAATGTTATCTTTAGTAATATTCGTTTAGATATGTGGTGTGATACTTTGACCTGATGAGTTTTGTTGTCCGGTATTCTTACAAGTAGCAAGACTTATCATGTCAAATTGGCTTGAAACAAAAGATGTTCGGTTTAGATATGTGGTGTGACTGAATTCATTTTGTATATTCGTTCTAGTACGTTTAAATATGTGGTGTGATCATCATTACAAGTGATTTGCAGCCATAGGGATATTGTGATCATCGTAGAATTATTGAATGAGCAAACTTGGCTTAAGAGAGTCATATACGTTCTTAGAATGATAAAGTGAAATTACAGTTTCCTTGCAATTAAATAATTTTAAAGGATGTGAAATGTTCGACCCAAAAAAAGGATGTGAAATGTAATTGCAGAATAATGATTTCCAGCACAGGCTTTTTTGAGAGCATTAAAACGAAGAAAAGGAAATGCTAACCTGTCGTTTATGTAAAATCATAGATTTGTTACAGCAATGTCACTTTTTCGTAGACAATGCAAAATATAAGGTCAAGGTTTAAATTTCGATCACTAAACATAAAAAAAATGTTGTTCCCAATTCGTTCCTTTTACAGCTATCTTGTGACATGGAGAAGGAATTGCTAGGGCAATTGCCATAAGGATTAGCAGGGACAATGTTGAGGACAAAAGGTTAGATGTAGATTGGACTGACCGTATGATTTAGCCTTGAGGAAGCTTGAGGAAGACGAAATAATTGTCGAAAAATTGAGAAACTTGTTAAATTTTTTTAATGAAATAACTCAGCCATTGATGTGAGAAAATTGCTTTTTTTACTTCAATAATCTCCTAGTAACACATGGAAGTTATGAATGTTAACTACGTTTTTACGACTTTTATGTGTTATTAGAAAATTACTTGATTTCAGAAAAGCAATTTTCTTTATGTGATTGAACATTGTGATCGAACGATTTAGATTGCTGTGGTAGACATAGCTGAAGAAACTTTGGCCCCTTATGATCCAATTTCTTAAGAAATTTATTATGGAAATTCTGTCGATTTACTTATTAAAAAATTGAAAATTAAATTTTATTCATAAAATAACTTTATAAGAGATAATGCATAATATGTAAGAGTCGTAGAACGAATCTCTATTTATTTATCTTCAAGGTAAATTTATCTAGCCGGTAGGTCATTTGAAACCAAAAAATAAAAAGGTTAAAAGTCAGCATGACCTATAAAACAAAACATCAACTTTACATTTTGGTAGGAAAAAAAAGGAAAAACTTAATTGCAATTTTAATCTCTACTTTATTCAATTTTTGGGTTTTGTTCCTTTGATTTTTAAATCCACGTCTTTAAAATTGAATCCAACATTTGTGTCACAAATTTAGATGATGTGGAACTAAACTTAGTATACACATGGATGCCATGTCAAATTAAATTTAAAATAATATTACTTTTTTTATAAGCCAGATAATATTATTTAGTAACTATTGTTAAATTATATTAACTATTAATTTAACAAAATATTTAAAATTGGAATCAATCCACAATTTGTTCTCAATTGAACCCTGTTTTCTAATGGTAAACTTTCATTTTGGTTCTTGAAAGTGTAAACCAGTGTTATATTTATCCATGGCAACATTTAAATCTCCAACTCTACATTTTATTATTCACTTTAGTTGTTAACATTAACTATGGCTGTTAATTTAATCAAAATTGATGATGTGGTTGACCGTGAAGGACATATGGATTGTGATGTAACGTTAACTATGACCGTTAACTTAGTCAAAACCGATGACATGATTAACATGAAGAACATATGGATTGTTGATGTATTAAGTTCTCTTCATCTCATAATGACATGTGGTAATAAAAAATCCAACAATTTAGATTAAAATTTTAAATTATCAATAAAAAATTAAAAAATCCAATAATATCTTCCTCACCATCTTAGAGATTTTATAGGTTTGAAATAAATCACAAAAATCAATTCTCCATCACCATCTCCAACTTCATCATCCTTGCACCATGACGAAGCAATGAAGAATCAAGTATACCACCATAATTTTGTCTTTTTAGTTGATAAAAAACACCATACACCTTCATCAACAAATCAAACACCCCTTGATCAAAATCCCCATTTTGTGAGAGAAAGTGAGAGTATGAGAGAGACAAAAAATTGGAGAGGATATACAGAAGTGGAAGAAATTGTAGAAGGAGAAAAAATGTGAGATATATATATATATATATATATATAGAGAGAGAGAGAGTATGAAAGGATACACCATCTTGAATCGTCTAGAGGTGGATGATGTTGCGTTTTCCCCTTATGACCGTCATCGTCAGACACATTCATCTAATGACATTTGTTGGTTCTCTACATGTACAAAATGCGCCTGTAAGATGTGTTATTGCTACTTTTCCAGAGAGGGTGCTTAAGCAGGTGGACGTGTTCAAAGCATCCTTAGACATCACATATGTGTTGCACATCGAGCCACTCAGTAGATAGGCTTTTTTACATGTCTATGTTGTTTTCCTTTAACTTTGATGTATACTGGTATTTTAATACTGAAACATTGAACATGTCCCATTTACTTGATTTTAATATTGAAACATTAATTTTATCATTGTGGTTTATCCAAGCGTTGCTTATGTTGTTGTTTAATTTCAATATTTTGAATGATGTTATTTTGATGCATGGTATTAATTTAATAATGTTCCCTAAAAAAAATTGATAATGTAAAACATGACTTCAATGCATGTCAATGACTTAGATATGTCATTTTCCGGCAAATTTGTATCACACTTAATGTATTCGACACATCAAATCCTATAATCCGATTATGTATCGATTCATAATCTCTTAGAAGATCGGTAAGTAACCGATGAACCACAATGATTGAGAGTTACAATTTGATGATGGTAAACAAAGGTGTTTTATGCAACATGAGAGACCAGTAATCAATTAAAGGGGCCTATGGAGTAAAATTCTTTATTTTTTGGTTAAGGATATGACAATTCATTCATTCGAATTGTTTAAAAGCCCTACATTACATCATTTGGTGATCAACTACCCACTATTGTAGTAAACTACATAGTTAATACAATATAAGGTATAATTAGAGAGGTAGTAAACATCATAATATACCATTTCACTTATACTAATAGAGTTTTTCTATCGTGTGAAAATACAAGTTTTTTTTTGTTTTTGTTAAGCAATATAGGTTGGTCTAAAATGAGAAATGCAAATGCAAGCATAAAAATCTACTAAAAAATAATCAAAATCATTCCGCTTTAGTTAAACACATTGGTAACAATCTTTTCTTGTAGCATCCCTTAACATAACTAACACCGTTTGAAAAATCATTTAAATCTTACATTTTGAAACATATTAATTATATTATAAGCATTCAATCTTCTTTTTTATTTGTAACTATCCAATTTTTAACTGTGACATTACAAACAATATTGTTATTACATTACAAACCTTAAATGTTGACTCAATTTTTTTTTCAAAAGTTTTTTTTTTTTTGAAATACTTTCAAAAGTTATTTAAATCCCAGTAAAAAAAGTTATTTAAAAACCTCTTAAATGTAATAGTAAACTACTATAATTGGTTCATATGAATACAAGTTTAATGATTAATTATTTATAGGGTTAAATATGTTTTTGGTCCCTATAAACATGTCAACTTTTTGTTTTAATCCCTCTAAAAAATTTCTTCGACTTTTAGTCCTTAAAAAAATTTCCATCTTCACTTTTAGTCCATCTTTTAAAGTAAACTCATATGTAAAATTCATATATTTGAATAAAATTTTGCAAAAAAATTTATAATATTATAAGGATCTCTGCAAAAAAGAATTAGAATTTTTTAACAAAACATGAATTTAATATGAATTTTTATATTATTTACGGTTAAAAATTCATATTTAATTTGTGTTTTGTTAAAAAATTCTAATTTTTTGTTTGAATTTTTTTTACAATACTTTACACATTTTTGTACAATTTCATTAAAAAAATACAATAATTAACTTAAAAATAGGGACCAAAAGTAGTGATTGAAAATTTTATAGGGATTAAAAGTTGAAGGAAAATTTTAAAGGGACTAAAATAAAAAGTTAGTATATTTATAGGGATAAAAAATATATTTAACATAAATTTAGTGCACATGTAACGTATATAAATCGGTTCAATGTTTATGGGTTTACTTTACTAAAAAAAAATGCATAAATTTAAAAACACTCATAAATTTATGGGTTTACTTTACTAAAAAAAAAAAAACTGGTTTTAGTGCACATGTAACGTATATGAATCGGCCCACAATAGTTTTAACATTTTAAAAAAAAAAAAAAAACTTTTAAATAATTTCAAAAAAAAAAAACACTTTCAGTTTATAGAGAAAAAAATGGCCCATGCAGGTTTCGAACCTGCGACCTTCGCGTTATTAGCACGACGCTCTAACCAACTGAGCTAATGGGCCATGTTGTTTAGTTTCGCTGCAGTAATATATTTGAACGTAAAAAGGTTTTGACTAATAAACGAGAATGTTGTTCAGTTCTGCGATTTCTTTACTACGCTAGATAGAAAATTTATTGACATATAATTATGCAGCTTATTACAAGCTCCACAAGGCACAATCCATTTGATGAATGATCTAAAGGTAACTTAAAATAATTTCTCTTCTATTTTTTTTATTAACTCGGCAATTTCAAACGTAATGAGATTCTTATGATCGTGAGTTAAGTCAGAGGTAAGTAAATTCTATTCAAAAAGTAGTTTTAATGGAATTTGAGTTTGGTTTCTCTCGAACAGTTTTGTCCTTAAATTAAATCTATCACTCTTGAGATTATTCACTTGGTTATTTTCACGCTAAATGTAATTACATATATATTAAAATGGTGAAGGCAGGTGGGCATAATATTAAGCCTCAAAATGTTTCTAGCCTGATATATAGAACGTGGTGCAAGTTTATTACTTCCAATTCAGTTATACAAATTCTTAATTCATCAAAAACCAATGAGGTTGCCATATTTTCTATTTGCACTAATTATAACTTGGATTTAAGTTTGAATTTTTTGAATATAAATATATTATATGAAAATTCCATCAGAAATCATTTTTGAGGTTGCCGAGTTTATATAATTTGTATGAAGGATTGCTTTCCTAATATAAATTTAGTTTTCATAATTATAAAGATTGTTGGATTTGAAAATGAATAGTTAATGTAAGTTAGTTTGTTGAACAATACATGTTGACTCGTTTTATAATTATCCAAGTCTACTTTTATAATTATTGATCGAACTTTACTTACCCGAATTATGAGGGCCGATTTCGTCAGTAAATTTGGATGGTTAAGACAAATAATACTATGAACTGGTTTTAATTATAAACAACCACAAACCATCCACCAATTAGTTTCCACATATGTACCATAAGAATGATAAACAAACCAAATTCTTTGAAAGAAGTAAATCATTTGCAAGAAAGAAAAAAAAGAACAAGATAGAAAATGAACTCCTTATGCTTATGCCAATGGATAATCATATTCCATAATCTATAAGCTGTAAGCAAGCACAAGAGGAAACACAAATTCCAAAGTAAGGTATTCTAACACAACTTATGTGGATTGAATTACCAATGCATTCTAACACAACTTATGCTATTTCTTGTGGCCATTATTTCATCAAAAGGAACCCTTTTCTTGAGTTCAGGTCTTTGCTTTGGAGCACTGTGAGACCTTACCACTCTTCCCTTAGATGAATGAGTATTAGCCATGTAGTTAGGAAAATTTGAGTAAGGCATGAACAAGCTGGTGTCTTCTGAAACACTCTTCGCCAGAGTATTTGCTTGCGAAGAATTCACTAATCGAGGAGTGCTATGAGCTGTGTAGAGTCTGCGTTCATCGTTAACATTATTGTTGCACCAATCAAAATCTTGAGAATATTGGCAATCATGAACTGAGATTCGACGCGGAATTTGACAAGGAAGAGATTTTGCTTCATCGTAGTCATACAAATCATCTCCATATTCGGACATTGCAGATCTTGAACCAGACCTGTGAGGATCAATCTGAACAACTTTCGGGTTCATAGAAAATCTACTTGAGGAATTGGGAAGCCATTTATCGTGTTGTCGATTTCTAGTTTCACCGAACATTTGCTACAAGAGAAAAAAAAAAAAACGAGTAAATAAAGACTAAAATTTTGATGAAATCCAATTGAATTGGCATACAGGAAAGAAGTTGTTTTAATTACCACATGTTTTCGTCCACGGATTTCTAGCTGATATATGTTCTCCTTGTCTATGGAATTACGGGCTCGTCTTGACCGGACAACAGCTTGAGCTCTCATTAGAGCTTGCATACTGTGAAGTGTTGCAGCAACTCTTTTTCTAACTAGGAACCCTCTAACAAGAGCTTGTATCTTAACCAATCCTTTTAGTGCTCTACGAGCCTTTCGCGCCTGAGTGCAACAAATGATACAAAATTTGAATTGAATTGCTAACAAAACACACTACAATACTATAGCACATCAATATGTTTGCATTAGATCATGATACTAATTAGCTCATGTTCGGACGGACACAAACTCATGCTGCCTTGATTTTGGTAAAAACAACTATATTTTCAAGCTTCGACGAAATTACAGTGTCACGTGATTTTGTTAAACTCACCGTAAATCTAAACATGCACTAAGAATCAATAACAACTTTCTGGCTTTTGAAGGTAGACATAGGAGTAAGAATCAACTAAAACACATCATTTGTCACAACCAAAAAAGTATGTGTCACATAGACAAAGCTAGAAGCATTATCATTTACAAAACAATAAAATTCAGAGAATGACATTAATTTGTGGAAACAGAAAAAAAACACAACATAGGAGCAAATAAAAACATTCCTAAGACCAATTTAACATGAACTTTCCTAAAATACAAAAGTTGGTCACATTCACATACCAAATAGCCTCTGAAAATAGTTTGAATCTTTACAGCAGCCAACATCTCCTTGCTTCCATATAACAATGACTTTCTTCCACTGCCATGGCTTAATGACCTCACAAAAATTGCATTTTTGTTATGCTCATTTTCTTTCTGTTTTTCAGCAACATAGGATTTGTACCAAACATCATCAAAAGCAGGAGCACTTGTTTGATGGTCAATGTGATTATCATCCTTCCCTGATCTTTTCTTCTCCTTCTTCTCAAGAACCAATGGTCCTGATTTGTTACTATGTTCCTTCCCTTTCTTCATTCCAAACAAACCCTTCAACCATCTACTAGCTTTTCCCATAATTACACTCTTTTTTTTTGTGTGTCACAGTCTGAAGTGAAGAACAATTTCAAAGTTAAACTCAAATGTGATAAAAGACAAAGTGTGAGTTTCTATAAGAATAGAGAATAATAATAAGTTTGTAAAAATGTAATGCAAGGTGAACAAGTGTAATAACCCAATGAATACAAGTGGTGCCTAACCTAATGCAGTATAATATATAGAAAAATTTTCACAAATTTTATGAACAAAGTGGAATTTAGTGCCAGAATATCTCTAAATAATAATATAGCAGAATCTATGCCTCAAATTGAAAATTGAGAATTGATGAAAGCAAGTTATGGATGCAAATAGTATAAACACTACAGTATATAATAGTAATAAACAGAATCATGAAATTTTAAAATAATAATCATTATTCTAATAAATTAAATATTAAAGGACAAACTTCTGACACACTTGATGAACATATGAGACAGAGGTTACAAATTAAAAACAAAGAACACAAAGGTGAAATTGAAAAAGTGGTAATAATTACTTGGAAAAAGCCTAAGATCTTCTTAAATTCAAAAAAATGGAGACACCATCAATAATTACCATGCTTAAGAACAAAGGAACATAATCAATCCTAGTTTCCCATGCTTGAATTTTAAGTATTTATTTACAAATTATAAAAAAAAATAAAAAAAATAAACCTCTTTGTTCAAAGTTGGAATATGAACCTTTCAGTAACACCCTTTTAGGCCCTGGTAAAAATGAGTTTGAGATTTTGGATTTTAACTTGTGGTAGAAAAGATCTTTGAACAGTGATTCCTCTTGCAGACAATGACAGTTTCTGTGTTAAAGATGATTCACTTGTTCTGAAACAATACTTGTTGAAAAGGACCTTTCCAAATGGGGTTAGGAAGAACCGATCAATGGAATTTTCATGTCAAATAATGCAATTTCCAATGGCTTTGTTTGACTCCTAGGGGTGCTCAAAATTAATACTACACGTGATTTGCTTAGTGATCTTAATCTTAATATTATCTGATTTTTATTCAAATTTTGAATATGTAGTATAATTTGTGTTTTCTTTTCAAACTACTATAACAAACAAGTAGTAATTGACGCATTGTTTTGTTGATAGTGGATTTTAATTTGAAACTGATGCATGCATAAAGATAGGAACGGATTACAGTAATAAAGGAGATATATGAACGGATTTGAAATTATTATTTTTTACACCGTCTTTTGAAAAATTGTGATTTGTAAGTGGTGTAAATTTTATAATTTGTTCACTTAATTTTCATTGGTGGCTAATTTTCATCGATAGTCTTTTAAGGAATTTTCATCGATAATTTCTTTTCAAGGCAGCCCAGGTCTCACCATCATCTAAATATGTGAGTGTGGGAAAAGAATTAAAAAGTGAGCAGAGATACTTTAAGAAAAATGATAAAACGGTAAATTGTTAGGACGAATTCGAACTTTTACCCTCCCTTTATTTGTGCGGGTGTATAATTTAAAGGTTTGGAATAAGAGTGTAAGAATCAAGTCAACGATTTGAGCTATTGAAAAGTCCAATTCAAATGAACCAAATTGATTAAGTTTTTTTCCTTCTATATTTAGTTTTAAACATAATCAAAACAATCACACAAACATTTTTTTTTTAAAGAATCAAACCAGACACGATAAACATTTTTCTCAAATCAAATCATATTTTTTTTTTATATTATTATTTCACACTATATTACTACTGTTTCTTAAAAATATGTTGTACTCATGAAATTTTTAATCATTATGTAGGGTTGTAAGAAACAAACCAATGACAATGATAAACCTAAAGATCCAATCTAAACCAATGGAAAATAACCTCTATTCGTTTGGGTATCGATATTACATCTTTCAAAACCAAACATCTGTATCAAATTATCCTTATTTATTAATTTTGTTAAGTCTTAACCTAATTTTTCCCCTTCAGTAACATTTATTAGGTTTGCAACAACACTATCTTAAAATTTTGGCTCTAAATTTTCATGATATATGTTTTTCATTTATCTCTATTAACTATGAATATTTTTCAAAGCAAAAATTTAATAAATATCTTAATCCTTATCCTTATTATTTATTAATTTTATTAGGTCTGCAACAACTTAACATATTGTTTATGTAGATTTATTTTTGACAAGTTGTTGTACACTTATTTAATATGTTTACAAACATAATACCATAATTTCCAGGCAAACTCGGCTACCCTAAATAATTCGTTAGGAACCATGAACTGCATTAATTTTTTATAAAAGTAATAAATAAAATTAACCCGTGCAACAATATAATTTTGTATTCTTTTTATTTTTTTCTTTATAATTTTTTTTATTATCATTTGATTGTAATAATGTATCTTCAATAATCTAATTTGTGTTTATTGATCGACCCACGATCTTACGGATTAAAGATTATTTATTGGTCTCTATTATAGTCGAGAATACCCGTGCGTCGCACGGGTCAAAAGTCTAGTTATATTTTATTATTGTTATTTTTTTACAATTTATTAATAGTGTTATTTTAAAAAAAATATATTGTATTAATACATTTTTCAATCATTATCCATTACTTTTCCATTTTAGTTTATGTATTTTTTGTATTAGGATAAAAAATTCTACGATGTTTGATTAAATGGAAATGTTAAAAAAAGTGTCTTACAACACTTAATAAGAAGTCTAATAAAAAGTTTTATCTTAGAAATTATGCATTCATTACATTAAAATTTTATAAATCGATTGAAAATTGAATTATTATTATTTCAATTTTTGTCTACATTGAGTAAATTTTTATTATTTCACACCATATTTCTATTTTTGTCTTCTTTGCAAGTGCCTCATGAGGACCGGATAAAATGTGAATTTAATTTTTTCAGTTTTTAAAAGTCTTATATGTATTGAAAGTTTGACTTTTATCCTGTTACAACTTAAAAGTCATATTTGTGATCGGTTGACCATGTAAAGTTTTATATTCATATATGTATTGAAAGTTAAAGAAGTATAAAATTAGAGTTTTTGTAAAACCTTGGATAGGAATTAGGTGTGGGTAAACTAATATATCTTTTTCTTCCCGTAGCCCCTTTCTGATAGAAAAATTGGAGTCAATATAAATTTGTCTACTTGATATGGATTCAACCAAAATTTGACAAGAATTTGAATTTAAATCTCTTTGTCGATTTAAGAATTGTTGGAAATTAGTGTGAACGTTGTTCCTCAAAGTCCAATATCATGATCTATATGATCCCTCATAACCCAACAATACAAGGTGTTATCAGTATTTAACAAAAAAAAAAAACAAAGGTGATTGTTAAAACGTCTCATTTCAGATAAAAGATTGTCTGAACAAGTGTTAATGAGTGTAGACAATCCTTATCTCACAAACCAGTTTTGTGTGGGGTTGTACCACAATTTATAAGATGGTATCAGAGTCTCCTTCAAGATCTATTAGGTCACCTGCTATCACGTTTCTACTATCAAACCACCTGCCATTTATATTCACACTCCAGATGTCCAGTACTGAGCGTGAGGGATGTGTTGAAGAGTCTCACGTTAGATAAGAGATTTCCTGAACTAGTGTTAATAAGTGGAGGCAATCCTCACATCACAAGCCGGTTTTATAGGGTGATGTAAGACCCAACCACGATTTCTAAGAGTGATTGCTAGGGCAATCAGATTGCTCAAGCTCTTAAATAAGACGATCAAGAGTTACATTCCAATTAAAATTAGGTCATAGTTCCTAGTAGATTTTGTGCGATTGGAAGTAACGATACGATAAATGATGGATTTTTAAGCAATATGAGTAGCCTATAAAACAATTACCTTTAACTAATTATAGTAGGTGGACACAAAAATTACATCGTTGTTGCGTTTATTTTTTTATCCATTAGAACAAAATGCTTCATATGTAGAACTAAAGAAACACAAATAATGACCGTCATTTTTACATTTACAGAGAAATAAAACAACAAGCAGTTGTATTAGGTCTTAACAAAGGATGCAAATGCACGTGTTTGCCTAACTTTTACCATTTCAATTTTACATTTATTTTATTCTTTCGTATTAACTAAAAATATGTTTAATTGTCTTTTAAACAACTTGTTCCATTTTACTCAAGAATCCACTGAAGTAACTTCTTTGGTGAAGCACTTCTTCAGACACATGTGGTGATGTGTGTGTGAGGAATAATGGTCAGATCTTGGATCACAAGGGAATGTGTAATAAAATAGTGGAGTCTCTCTTCTAAAATTGGAAAGGCAATAGAGCATTGACTGTTTAATTTCAGGGCAACTTGAGTACCATAGACTTCACATATATACCAATGAGGTATGGCATTAGTGTTATAGTGAAATAGTTGCTTTCCACTATGTTTTTTCTTCTTCTTTCTTTCAAGAGTTCGACTTTAACAACACAATGATAATTAATTGAAAGTCACCAAGAACTGTTGGGTCGGGATTTGGTAATTTTTTACGCAAACATTGATACCACAAGCCATATTGTTTCATCACAATTATGTTGGCATCAGAAAACTTATAATATCTTAAGTCACAAACTAATAGTGTTATATTAAAGGAAAATGTTAATGAGTGTTCTAAATACATTTGTTACTAAGACCGTTTATTAAAAAAAGAAAAAGAGAAACAAACATAGAGTATAGACCAAAACACATGAAAAGAACATCAAATAAACCTAAAAAAAAAGACCGTTGATTACCGCAAAAGTCTTCTACAAAAATAAATCGTAGAAGAATTCATCAGGTCTAGTTTCTAGCTTCTAGATGAAAAACCAAATGCTACTCACTTGTTAGCGCAAATATGATAGACAAGTTGCATTTGAGATCACAATGCAAAGCAATATTGTCCCATTGATTTTATAAAATAGACTAAAGAGTTCTTCAAAGCCTTCACCACAAGCAAGGAATCACATTTCAAACAAAAATAATGTCAATCTTTATCAAAAACAATTTCAATAACCATAATTACCTAGCTTCAAACGCAATTGCACTCCCCATGAAGAAGAAGAAAAAAAATTTGAATCTATAAAATCCCTAAAAATCTCATTGTAAAAGAAAGAACCGAGCGAGCCTTTAAATACACAATTTGCATCACACGTAAACAATGAGCATTTATCTTATTTTAAGTAAATATCAAAATATTTTAGTTTTATTCCCTACAAATTCACAAAACTTTTAAGTTTAGTCTCTATTAAATTTTAATGGTAGTTTTATTTTTCAATAATATCACAATTTGTAGGAATAGTCCCTAATTAAAATATTTTACAAAAAAAAATGACACTTTGGGTCCTCAAAATAGTCTTTATAAAATGCAAATAAGGATTAAATGAATATATATTTTTTTAGGGACTAAACTTAAAAACTCATGATTTCGTTAGGACTAAAAATATGTTTAACCCTAATTTATATCATATAATTAAGGGTTAATAGATCTTTACCTCCTGTAATATAGGTCATTTCTGGTTTTCTCCCCTGTAAAATATTTTTTTTATTCACCCCCCTGTATTTTTTTTATTTACCCCCTAATAGGCCAAACAAAAACCAATTTTATTTTTTTTTTCAAGAAATTTTAGTTTTTGTTTGGCCTATTATGAGGGTAAATAAAAAAAATGATATTTTATAGGGGGTAAATAAAAAAAAATTACAGGATGTAAAACCGGAAATAACATATATTACAGGGAGTAAAGACCTATTAATCCTATAATTAAATTTACAATGTAATATGATGATTTTTGTTTTAGAAATATTCAATAATATTTTTTTTAAGCAAAAGTAATGCTTTAAGCATTACATCATGATATATAAATAAAAAGATAAGATACAAAAAGAGAAGGGAAACTAGGTCAAAACCCTCTCAGAAATAAACAAACCTATAGTTAGGCATGCCTAGTCTATTAGTAATATAATATTTCCTAATGTAGCCAGGGAGTGAAGGGAACCAAGCAAATGAAGATAGAGCTAAACCAACATTAGCCATACTATCTGCACAAGAGTTCCCTTCTCTATACACATGAGTGATTAAAAAATTCATTTGCTTAATGTTATCCAGACAGTTGAGCCATCGGTTCCTGAGGGACCAAGGAACCATCTCCTTGTTTTTGAAAGCCAAAGTGACAAGTTTGGAATCAGTTTCAAGCCACAAATTAGTCCAGTTCTTCTCAATAGCAATATCAATTGCAGTGACTGCACCAAGGATTTATGCATTGAAGGCTGAGTTTGTGTTTAGGTTTTGAGCAAAAGCACCAAAAAACAAACTGTTATGATCTCTGAACACCCCCCCCCCCCCCCAAGAAGCTCTAAGGGGGGTTTTTGGTTAGGGCACCATCAGTGTTGACCTGTTGTTTTTGGATTTTCAAATTTTATTATCCACCGAAGTTGTTTACTAGGTTGAGTCACGACCAGGTCGCTCTCTTTAAGACGTTTCGTGGCACTGCCCAAAATTGTGCAAGGCAGGCTATCAACCATGCCGCCTTCAGGATAAAACAAGTCCAACTACAACTGTGCGGCTAACTTGTTGGAACACTAGTGTACATTGGGAGAAACTTGGAGTATACTAGTGAGGTTGGGGAGCCTTTGGAATGTAAACACAAGGATGGAGAAACTAGTGTAAAGTGTGAATTGAAAATTTCTATGTCCCACATTGGGTAGATCACACACTCTAGTAGTGTTTATATATGTGGGAAATCACCTCCAAGGGTGTGCCCTTGGGGTACCCACTTTTGTGAACGGAGTGAGCCATGCCAAAAATATATATAACACGCCGGACCGGGCTTGGGCTTGGCCGTAAAAGGAATATTTTTTTGGGCTCAGAAAATAAAAAATCTTTTCCAATTTTTTTTTGCTCCGAGATTTCCGCAGAGACTAAGTCTCAGCTCCACGTTTTCCTTACGCGCGCCTCAGCTCCACGTTTTCCACACGTTCCACACGTTTCCGCGTCGTAGGTGACCGTTACTGGGTCGTGGGTTAAAGCTGGCGGGTCGCGAACTGGATCGTGGGCTAAACCGGCGGGTTGCGAACCGGAAATCCCATCTATAAATAGAGGGCTCGGGATTCTCATTCTTCATCCCAAAACTGAGAATCGAATCATCTTCTCTGGTTTTCTCCCCTTCTCATCTCCCGCGGTTTGTGTTGACGAACCGTTCTTTTCTTCCTCCCTTGTTGGTTTTCTCGAGTGGTCTGTGTAACACCCCGAAATCCCAACATAAAAATTTCCATATATTATCAGAGTTAAACCCATATTCAGGATGTCACATTTCATAAAAATCACTAAACAACAATGAATAATATTTTATTCTTCATCAAAATATTCAATGTAACAGTGGAATTATAAACTCAAAATATTCTTTTAAGTAAATCTTGGCACAAGGCCACATCAACGTCTCAAAAGGTTCAACAACCATTTTAAAGTCATAAATAGTTCATAGAAAATACGTAAAAGAATAGAAATATCGACAAAGTCCCATCCCGTTACGTATCAGAGCATCCTAAGACACCACACACAACGGATTCCTCACATATACGCACCTAAGCTTGATTACCTGCACTTGCCCACAAGGCGGCAATTCCAACAGAAGGGGTGAGAAACACAATCAATAATATATATCATATAATTCAATAATTAATGACAAACCACATAAAATCATCACTTCAATCACATCGTAAATAGATAGTATTTAACATAAACACATCACAATTCATCACATTTATTCACTTTAACAACATCACAAAATCATCTTAACATCATCACTTAAACAACATCACAAACGACACGACTCGACAATGCAACTCTACACTTAGACATCATGCATGTGGTACCATTATTTTAAGCATTAATATGCTTCACCGCCACTTTGAGCAAAAGCTCCATCGCCACTTTGAGCAAAAGCTCCATCGCCACTTTTATGCATATGCAATGGACTCACACTTATAACTTAAATAAGTTAAACAACTTAACGCTGACTTCGACAACAATAATAATTGTGCCTAAACTCTTTAAGACTCCCTCCCAAACCTTGACGTTGACAAGGACTTCTCTCCACAATATTCTTAATTCGTCACATAACTTCATAAATTCATATAAAATTATTCGCAAGGTATTTTTGTGTCAAACCAACGCCATTGGAAAGACAATTCAACTATCTACAACTTTTGCGTTTACAACTAAGGTCAATTCTGTGCCGATCAATACCAGTTTTTATTTCAAATTCGGGTACAGAAACTGAAATTTCACTGTGACCTACGTGTAGTAATTTGACGATAATTTAAGTTCTAAGAATGATTTTGAAGCCAAACCAAAGCCATTAAAAAGCTAACATTTTTGTCTACAACTTTAGTGTTTACACCTAAGACAAATTCTGTACCTATCAGTACCAGTTTTTATTTCAAATTCAGGTACAGAAGTGGAAGCGAAAAGTTGTGCTGAAATCTCATGAAAATTACTGTGACCTACGTGTAGTATTTTGACCATAACTTAAGTTCTAAGAATGATTTTGAAGTCAAACCAAAGCCATTAAAAATATAACACAATTATCTACAACTTTCATGTTTACACCAAAACCCAGTTCAAAACAGAAACATGTGAAAAAGGCGCAAGAACATGAAACAGAAGATGCTGTCACTGTGCAGCTCTCGGGAAAAGTGACATTTTCCACCCAAAAATCCCATTTTTAATCCCTTAATCACCCCAATGTATTTGAAATCTTGTTTACAGATCATATATGCAGCAAAGGAGTCAAAACAACATACAATTATGCATGAACCGACATAAATCATCACATTTATCATAAACCTAACCCTAGAACATATTCATCCATCAAAAATCAAATTAACATATATATTATTGAAAGGAATCCTACCCTTACCTTAATTCAGCAACGCAAGAAAATTCTACAGCAAATTCGATCCCTTTCCTCTTCTTCCTAGCTTCCTCTTGGTCCTTCTCAAAACTCCCTCAAAACTCACCTTTTCTCAATTGCACGTGAAAACGTTTTCTTCTTTTTTTCTTAACCTAATTCTCTATTTATATAACTCTTAAACAATTTATTTTATTTCCACTTAACCCTTAATCTTCCTTAAATTTCATAACAACCAAATCTTAAACTCTTATTTATTTCTAAATTAAATATATCTCTCCCCCACTTAATAATAATAATACACCAAATAATAAATATATTTCTATTCTAGATAACATATATATATCCACACAAAATAACAAATATATTTTCAAACCAAATAACAAATATATTTCTATAACAAATATATCTCTACATAACAAACATATTTCTACACCAAATAACACATATATTTTTACACCAAATAACATATATATTATAATATAATATGCTACTAAAACACCAACACATAACAAAAAAATAACACACATCACCATAAATCAAATAAATTATTTAAAAAGACTCTAAACTCAATCAAATAATTAAATAAATAAAATAGTTCAAAACGGGCGTTACAGTCTGCGCACCATATAAGACTGGTTTTTCGAAACCATATTGAGGTGTTATTCTCGAGCGATTTCTGGCAGTGCAACCTTTAATCGTACAGAAAGAATCTGGGCTGTTTTATCCTGGAGACGCCGCGGTTGCTAGTCTACCTTGCACAACTTGGGTAGTGCCACGAAACGTCTTAAAGAAAGCGACCTGGTCGTGACTCACCCCGGTAATTGTTTCAAAGCTCTCTCGTAATTTTAAAATCAAAAATAACATAACTACTGCACTGTAGAAAACCGTTCAAGATATACACCCTCAAATATGGTACTAAGACCACTCTTTAATACTGAAACCACTTTAATATGGTATTATTACCATTCTATTATAGTGCTAAGACCAGTCAAATATGGTTTTTCACCATTCTAACCTTTAAGTTCTCCAAACTATCAATATGGTATTACGACCACTCTAATATGGTGTTACCACCATTTCTCCTCAAATAGAAAAATATTGATATAATTTTTATATACCGTTAAGATCATTCTTGATTCTGACGGGACATTGTTATTCCAAATAGGGACTATGATCTTAAAATTACTCTTTATTCCGAAGGGACATATATTGTCGAAGAGACTATGTTTTTAAGACCTTTCTAGTTTTGAAGGGACATTATACCGAATAGGGACTAAGGTCTTAAGAACACTCTTAATTCCGAAGGGACAGAAAAAAGGAGATGAGGAGAAGAATAGCTCGTTAACACAAGCTGGAGGGAGAAGAGAGAAAGAGTTCCCGACAACTCAATCAAACTTTTTGGTGTGATTTTTGAACTGAGTGGAGTCCTCTATTTATATAGAGATTCTGTAACTGTTTTAGCAAAAATTGCGACAACAGTTACTCTAATGGATAAGATTAAAATGGAGTTTATCTGTTAATCAGTTCAACAACACTTGTGGATAGGATCAAAAGAAACAAATCCACAAAAGTGGAGTAAACAAACTATTGGATTTGAATGAAGGAAATATGAGAAATTAAATTAAATTCTTATTCTTATCACAACTACCATAAGCTAAATTTATGGGAAGTGATATTCTCGAATAAAAATAATAATTACTATTATTTTTATCATTATAAAGTATTTAAAATTAAATACTGCAATTTAAACACTATAATGTGTGTGTTCTATTTTATGTGGGACTCCCACACTCTATTTTTTCAATTCACACAACATTAGTTCAAAGTATAATTACTTGGTGTTTAATCTTCCAAAGAGGGGTGATTTAGGGTCAATTTTTGTGAGCCGTCACCAAAACCCTAACTTCTTCTCCTTCATGCATCAAAGAGGGGTGATTTAGGGTCAATTTTTGACCCAAAATCACCCCTCTAACTCGTTTTTCTATTTCTCTTTTATTGAAATAAGTGATTTTCACATCTATTTTGTTTTTTCCTTTGCGATTTTGTCGTCTTAGTACGACTTTGTTGTTTGTCGTTTTTGTGCGACGTTGTTTGTTTTTTGTGTTTCGTTCAAGTGTTTGTTTGATTCAGATTGTCAGATCAGCTTCGATCCAGTGCAAATCAAATCAATGACTTTGGAGTCATCAACGTTGCAGATCTGGAGACCTGGGTTTTCCAGAGACTTAAATATAGTCATATGTGTAGGCTTTATTACTTTGCCGTTTTATGCTATTAACATGGATGTTGTGAGTTTGTTCACAGATTCATCCTTTTGTTTTTAGCGATTTTCATTGTATCGATGTACTCTATCAATTTGAATGAATGAATATCGTTTCTTTTTGTCAAAAATCTTCCAATTTATTTTCCAACATCACACTAATGTTCCAACAATCCCCCACTTGAATTTAAAAAATGGTTTCAATAATAACGTCAAAACGTTTCTATAAGGTTGCTAATAAACAAAGGTGTCGCCTACAACTTGAACCTTTGCATAGCGGATAATATTCCGATTAACAAGAGTTGCTTACAACATTGAACTCTATCTCAGACATAGAACCCGCACACAAACCTTTTCCTAAGGTGTATTCTAATAGCCCGTGCGTTTATGGCCATGCACGTCTATCCCAAATTTAACGAACGCTCTAGGTATTCTACCCCGAATTCCATAGAAACCGGCCTCAGTTCCACATTCGTATAGGTGAGTCTATCATGAGTACTCATGTAGCTATGTACTCCACTCAACATAGAGTATAGATCTCATTAAGAGTTTCTATTATCTCATCCTTCTATCGCTGCAGGATTCATGCTTTCTTAATTTTCTCATAGCATGTTCTATCACTCATGACTTGTTATTACCCATTGAACCTATTTCTTGGGATCTCCAGTCATGTAGGTCGAGTTACCATCACTTGTGACCTTTGGGCATTAGTATCATCATGTTGGATGTGTTTAGGACTTTCTTTCTAGTAATTCCTTTCGTCAAAGGATTGACTAATTCTTTGTCAGTACATACTTGAACTTCTTTAACCGTTCCTTTTGAGAGTAGCTAGCTCTCTAATCCTTTATGTGTTCGTGCCTGAATTATCGTCTCTTTCCATTGTACTAACGATTCTCAATTTTTGTAATAGCTGCAGACTATCACTATAAATTAACACTTCGGACAACAGTTTCACCCACTAAGGGTTCTTAGCTAGCAAGCATCTTATCAACTTGCTTCTTCACTAGTTTTCTCTAGTGTTCTCATCCCAGATACATTCCATAGTGGGTTGAGTCAATATCATTTGTTTCAACAAACAACTCCTACAATTATGCTCAATGTGCAGTCACTGGTCGCTTTAAGACTCATTTGAAGGATGTTCTATTTTGTATCTTGTACCATTCAAGTACAATAGGTTACTCCTCATAATTTAATTTTAGAGTCATAGTCTTCTTAAGGCACCTCATGACTCTTTCAATAACATGGCAATGCTTCTCATTCGTCTACTAGTAAACTTGCATAAGAGTTTCACGACATCAGCAATGTCGGGTCTAATACATTCAGTGGCTTACCTAAGGACTGTCAATGATGCTCGCATATTCTGTTTGTTTAACTTCATCTCAAGTGTTCTTACACTTGGATCGTAATATATGCTTGCAAGTTTACACTCAAATAATAACATTTCCTTAAGATCTTCTCAACTTTGCGAGGTTTATCAAAAAAGTTCTCTTTTTCTGATCTAGTAATCTTGAAACCAATAATTACTTCAACTGCTGAGGTGAGATTGGTCTTGTTACGTGTCAGAGAAACCTCAGCAATTATGGAATTAATAGCAGATTTCAAAAGAATTTTTTTATCTTGGAATCTGGTTTGATTCCTGATGAACCAGATATAATTGAGGATGTTAATAACCACAGCTTTGATCACGAGTTTGCATTGTGGCGTCCAGTTTCTGTCACAGATCTTCCAAATATCTTCAAGAGAGGAAAATTGAAAATATTCAATAAAATTTTGATAGGTCTAATAGTATATTAAGGTATTAAACATTTGTATTTTGATCCATCTTCATATGGGTTTGTAGAAACATACTAAGAGATTAATTACACCAGTGTTACACTGGAATAAATTGGAGTTGGAGTCGTGGGTGTTTCAATCTCTCGTAATTTAAGAGTCGCTATTTTTCTCTCAATATTCTCTCTACTCCACTCTTCTTCCTTTTTCATCCATTAAAGAGGAGTAACTTCGGCTTTTTTTTTTTGGCTCGAAATCACTTATTTGCACCACATTTTCACTTCTTAATTTAAATAAGTAGTTTTTACATGGATATAGTTCTTATTTCATATTTTTTCATGAATTTTGGTTGAAATTTTTTTAAGATTCTTTTGGCCCTTAGGCTGGCTTTGCGTTTTACGGTAATAAAACTTTTACCCTTTTTAACTCTTTGAAGGTTAAGTTGATAGCTTTGTAATTTTTTTTCTTTTTAAGGACGTAGCTAATTTGTAGTAAATTATTAGCTTGCCTTAGTTATTTAAAGCGATTGATCTCCACTTAAAATCATATAACATTATAGCTTGCCTTAGTTTGTAACTTAGTACCAATTCTACCCTCTCAAAAAACTGTACCAGTTTTACCCTAAATAAATAACAGTGAACGTGCTAATGTCATTTTTGAGAACAAAAAAGAATACGTTAAACAAACTTAACCTCGAACTTTTTCTTGTACATTAGTGGTCCCATTTCAGCCTCAAGTGCCCTTAGGAATTTCACCACTTTTGATGTTTCATCGTCAAGGCATTTGCCCATGCGTGGGGTTGGTTTTGCCGAAAACGGTACACACTAAGACCGTAAACTACCACTAAGTATTCCTCGTTGGTCCATCCCTTACTCTGTTTTCTTCGATAGTTTTATTGTATATCATGTGTTTTGTTTAACATCCCATCATGACAATGAAGTTTTTTGTTGGGGAAAATTAGGGGAATATCGAAAGTAAGAACAAACTAATGATCCTAAAATAAAAATATAAAAATCGCATTTTCATATAAAACTTTAAGATATTTAAGTATATGAGTTAGTGTCTCCTTATTCAGTCAAATTCTTCAGTGATGTGGTTTTATCCTTTTTCCTTTTCCTTTTACTTTATAACTCCTGGCCTATCTCACCCCCTAAAAAAACCAACCTATCTAACATTGAACTTGTTTATAGTCGACGTGGCATATAACCACTCATTCCTCAATCCAATAATCTCCTTCTCAAGTGTAAGCGTCTCCCATATCCAACAACACCGTCTTTTTATTTTTTTATAACTTGATCATTTGATGGATGTTTTTCATGGATAATATGTTGGATTTTATGGATTAACCTTAATCAACGATTAAAATAATAGATTTATGTTATTATTTTTTTGTTAAAAAAAAACAATTCAAATAATATATTATTATATCAATCATTAAAATTTAATTATAATAATGCACGGAATTTTAAATAAACGAATATTTATTATTGCGATGCAATTGGGAGCAACCTGTGGTAGGTTGAATTGTTCTCTTATGTAAGGCCGTTGTGAGGTAGAAGAGCTTTTAACCCTAGTTTCTCTCATGTTCTATGAAGATCAAGACTGTTCAATTGCATCAAATGGATAATTTGATTCATATACAACACAATTTATTGTTTTACATTGATATTATGCCATATAACTGTATATCTGATTTTGGTTCACTCTATTAAATTATCCAACATGAGAGTATCAACCTAGGTAATGATAAATGGCAATGGTTAATATGCATAAATTGCAAATCGAACAAGTATGGTGAAGAAGTGTTATATATTGTTTACAATCAACTGATGTCGTTTTTTGCAAGTACAAACTCGTAGTATTATCCACCTTCATGACCAAGACAATGACTTAATTAATATCAGTTTGAAAAAAAACAAACAAAACAATATTAAAACTTGAACTATATTTGTTATCTCTAGTTTTTATCAAATCAACGTTGATTAGTTTATTATCTTAGTGGTAATTGCATAAAATGCCCTAACCTTCTACTAGAAAGTGCAACTTCAATTGTCGTCAAAATATGAACCATTCTACTAGAAATTATGTATGAATCCACTATAAATCATATGAGAACTTCTTAAAACTTTTGGAAGAGCCTACATTGAAGTGGATCAACATATTGAACTAAAAGCAATTATATAAATGAGATTGAATATCACATTTTCACCCAAAAAACTCAATAAATTAGGTATATATGTGAATCATCTCACATACGTTTACTCAATATTAACTATTTCTTCAAATATGAGATTTTAAGTCACACTAAACACATCAACCGAACTTTCTATGCTCTAACCATTGCTTTAAAGAAGACCAAGAAATATGGTATGGACATATGTAGTGATGAGTAGTAGTGGTTAGTACGACATAAATTGCATGGTAAATAACAATGAAATGATTTCATTTTGAAGATGAAATAAGCATTTAAACAATTCATAAAAAAAATTGTACTTAAATATGATTTGTCGCTTAATTATATTTGCATAATTTTTTGTATTTTTTGCACAAAAACAATTGTATTTTTAATTAATTTATAATTAAAATATTCTTTTTTGTTTGATAATATATTAAAATGAATACACTAATACTTTGTTATTCATGTATTTATGAAAATATAGAAAAGTTATTAGATATTTGTCAAAAAAAAATTTATATGATCAACATTTTGGTACTCTAATTTCACATGGAATAAGTCATGTTGTTTAATAATTATGTTATTGAAATTTTATTGCTGCGTCAAACTATTGCATGTTCTTGATGTTCACAACTTAATCCTTTGAAAAAGGCTAAAACATGCGTTTGTGCCTATTTGTATTATATGCATATAAAGTATAAACTATCAAGATTTCTCACTTAACTTATATTAGTGTAGGTGAAATATCTAATCATTTGTGGCAACTCAAGTCACTATAAATGACATATCTAATTAATTATACGTGTCAACCACATACGACTTGTTATAATTTTCTAGCTAATTGGTTATATTGTCATGTTTAGGGCCATTATGTAATGAGTTGAAGTTTCTTTTGTTGGTTATTTGTGTCAAGTAGCTGTATAGTTATTAATTTTTAATATAAAAATACATAAAAGGAATGGTCGTTGACATAGTGATTACTCTTTGACTAACGCAAGGGCACCCCATTAGAATAATTATATTGGCAAAAGTGCCACAAATTGTTGCCGTCTCCCTCATATTAAGTTGCTTTGTTTTTTATTTGTCAGGAGAGAAATCAAACCCTAGTTGACGAGATTCACAACTATGACCCATATCAAATACATATCCTTATCTTTGTTTATTACTCCGTCCGTCTCAAATTTTATGTCGTTTTTGGGAGAAAAAAATTGTCTCAAATTATATATCGTTTTACAATACCAATGCAACATTAATGTTACTTTTCCTATTATAACCTTTATTATTTATTACTCTATCTTCTTTCAATTCTTTCATTTATCTTTCCCATATTATTTATTAAGGACAATTTTGTAAAATAAACCCATAATATCTCTTTTCCACACAATATTAATTGTATTTCTTAATATGTGTGAACCGCCCAAAACGTCATACAATTTGAGACAGAGGGAGTAATTTCGTTAAGTCTGCAACATTTTAACCTAATAATTTCCCTACAATTTGCTGTATTAGATTAGCAATAATTTAACCTAACAAATTTCATCTAAAATGCAGCAATCCCTAATATTTCTCCTCACTGATGAGTTTTTCATTCATATCTTGTTGTGTCATCGTTTGTATATATCTATTGTTTTTGTAGACCTTTTTTTTTTGACAAGTTGTTGTACACTTATTTAATATGTTTACAAACAGAATACCCTAATTTACATGCAAACTCGGCTATCTATAGCAAACCTTAAATCGTGTTTCTCTATAAAAAAAACCTAAACCGTGGTAAATATACACAGACCGCAGAAGAATTATATATTTTGATATTTGCAAATGGAATGACGTGACCTTACAACCTTTCTCTCATACCACTGCTTAACTGGTATTCTAATTTAACATGCATTTTATCGATATGCATATTTTGTTAGAATTGGAATACCCTTTTTGCGTTTTTTGTTTTTAGTTTGAAATGTTTACACCAATTTTGGTAGTCTTTCTATTTAGATTTGTCACAATTTCTTGGTCTATTTTTGTCAAAAAATAATAATAAAAATTCTTGGTCTATTATCTAAGGATTCAGATTGTGTCGGGTAATGTCATATTTTTTGAGACTGTTCTTTTTTTCACCGTTACCAATCATATATTGCATTTTATTATTCGTATGTCAATCCCTTAACAATAAACTCGTGCGACGCACGGGTCAACAATCTAGTAAACATAAAATATATTGTACACAAACACATGTAAACCCAATAAAAAAAGGGTAAAATATGTTTTTGGTCCCTATAAATATACCAACTTTTTGTTTTAGTCCCTCTAAAATTTTCCTTCAACTTTTAGTCCCTATAAAATTTTCAATCACTACTTTTGGTCCCTATTTTTAAGTTAATTTTAGTATTTTTTTTTTTAATGAAATGAGTAGAATATTGTAAAAATCTTTCCAAAAAAAAATTAAATTTTTTTAACAAAACATAAATTTAATATGAATTTTTAACCATCAAAAATATAAAAATTCATATTAAATTTATATTTTGTTAAAAAAATTCTAAATTTTTTTGGGAGAGATTCTTGTAATATTATGATTTTTTCTGCAAAATTTTATTCAAAAATATGAATTCTACATATGAGTTTACTTTAAAGGAGGGACTAAAAGTGAAGATGAAAAAATTTTGGGGACTAAAAGTCGAAGGAAAATTTTAGAGGGACTAAAATGAAAAGTTGATATATTTATAGGGACCAAAAACATATTTAACCCTAAAAAAAATACACATATAAATGGTTTAAGTTAATCTTAAATTTGTAATAACTTAGGTTCTCTCGAATTATTTGTATTAACTTTTTATTTTTAAAAAAAAAGGTCTTGATAATTTGCACTCAAAATTTGAACATTATCATCCGACATGCATAAACTAATTGCATCGAACTATTTTATTTATTTTTGTTCTAAATCGTGTCTGACTATTTAGTTATATTTGATTTAAGAAAAAAGTTATATGTTTTTACTTTTAGAACACGAATAACTTAATTGATATATTGCTTTTAATTAATTTTCTTCGTATTTAGATAAGTTCATATTTAAGAACTGAAGACATTTGTATAATTAAGAGCTCAAATAGAAAATTAATATTCTTTGAAAGCAAATAAAGTGTGCTAGAATTTTTGTTTTCTGCCGTCAACAACATATATGAGTGTGTCTCCATATTTCTAAGTGAAGTATATATACTAAAGAATGAAAGAACTCTCACCCACTTATAAACGTGTATATGATGATTACTTGTTTGGCTATGTATTTAAGAATGGTTGGATCAAGGAACAAAAGTTACAAATGAATAGGTGATCCATTATAATATACTTCATATATGAACCAACAATTAATCACCCTTTTTCTTCCTATATGTGTATACAAATACTAATACTATTACCTAATGGCTTCAGAGCCTTTTCTAGCTGAAACTATCCTCCTAATGGTGGATGCATTTCCAAAGATGGCAGAAAAGATGGTGAAGGTGAAGGTGATGACTCCATGATTTGTTTTCTCTAACTTCTACACCTTCTTAATTACGGCACACAGGCTGAAGCCAGGCAACTTAATTATTGATGAAGCCTATTTTATCTTCAATTGAATTTTGAGAAATATATTACTTATACATATGGTTAGAATGTTACTAATTAATTGAAGTTTATATTCAAAGTTCACTTTATATTATAATTATACATGCTTTAGGTAGAAATTAACAAGCTATTAGTTAGGAATTTAGATGGAATATTCAGCTGTAATAATATCATTTCTTTTAATTTTTGCCCCTTTTCCTGGGTGCATATATATAGGCTAATAAAAATTACTTTCCTTATAGATGTTATTGTTATGTATTCATGATTTATTTTAATCTATGTATTAAGAATTAAGATGACTCATATATAAATTTACTAATTACTAATAACATATTTATTTTGTGTGCGAGTGAGAAATTATAAAAGTAGAATTGCTCTACTGATTTGCAATCTAGTTGCAAAAAGATTAATTCATCCTTGGCTGATTTGTTTTACAACTTGCTAATACGCTTGCGTTTTTGCATGGATTCTGAGATCTTAATAACATTAGTTTAGCGTTATTGGCATTGTTAAAAAACAACCATTTTTGGTAAATTAATCAACTCTTTAAGACTAACTAGCTAGCATCCATGACTGAAAGATCATCAAGAATTCCTATTTGTTAGCACCTTTAGATCTTAAATATTTTTAGGTTACTTTGGAAAAGTTGTAGATAATTTACACAAATTCAATAGAAATTAATGTGTAGGTAATAGGTATCACTTGCAATTTTACTTCTACGACTAATTTTCATTGGGTGTTACATAAATGATCTATAATTTTTTTTCCAAATAATCTTAGTCTCACTATAGATCTTTCCATTTCGTTGTTGTAATAGTATTAGGTAACTATTCCAAATACAGTCGAAGATTTGGAATTTACTAACTAAACTTCACAAAATAGATTGTTAGATGAGTTCCAGCTTAGGACCATTATTTAGGTCATATCATTGTTTGATATGAGAATCTTATCACAAACCCTCACATCTAATCTTAATAATAATAGACTTTTTTTTTGTGTGTGGATATAATAGACTCTTTCTTGTCACACTTATAATAACACTTTGCACGGCACTTTCTCTAGTTTTCCACCTATTAATCATATATTTTTTGTAGTTTGTGTGGTAGTGTAGCTTGTGACCTAAAAATGTGCGTCTCTCTGAATCTTAGATTCGAATATCAGTTCACACATGACACTTTATCTAGTTATCCACCTACTAATCATGCATTCTTGGAGTTGACATGGTACTGTCGATTGTGACCTAAGAATGTGTATCTCTCTAGATCTTAGATTCGAATATTTTAGATACCAACAATTCTTGTATAGAATCAGTTTATAGATAACTTTATTCTAGTTTTAATTGGATCCCCATTAATTAATAAACGGTATGATTGATCCCCTAATTATTCAATCCTTAGACTGAATACCAGATTTCATAAAAATAAAGAAAATAAAAAAACTTATTTAAAATAAGTCCCACTTGACCAGAAAAATTCCTTCATATCATTTCACTCTTTCCCTGCCCCGCCTTGCCAAAAATACTCATTTTGGTGGAAAACCTAATGCTTCTATTGTTGATGTATTTCATAGCATACGTCAATTTGTGTTTAGTCTTGATCCAACCGTGACTAAGTAATAAAAAAAAAAAAAAACAGTTATAGGTAGTTAAATTTTTGATACTTTAGAAATTCCAACTTGCGATTTTTTAAGAAATTCAAGAAGATAATATTTTTAAAAAAAATTAAAAGGGTAAGATATGATTATCTTCTTTGAATTAAATATTGAAAGGAAGAGGAATAAGTATAAGAAAATTGCTTTTTATGACATCCATAACTTCCTAATAACACATGTAAAATACCAAATTGTCTCCAACAGTAGTTAACTACCGTTGGCATATCCGACAACAGTTAGCTACCGTTGAACACCAACGGTAGTTAACTGCCGCTGAATTAATTTCTTCACAGTTTCACCAATTTTTTTCATCATCAATCTGGTGAAGAGCTGTCTCTTTCTCCATGGCCAAGCTTTTGTTTTTTGTCTTCATATCCGTAAATAACAGAAAAACATTGGAGTTTTGTTTTGAGTTCCTCTTTTCAGACGTATGTTGCAGCAATTCATATCCTCTAAATTTTGACAAGTAAATAACATAAGTTTTTGAGTAATTAAGTTATGATTGTTTTTCAACAAATCAACAAAGATGAAAAGCTGCTATGAGAAATTGAGAAATCAACAAATCAGGTACTGTACATAAGTTTTTGAGCAATTAGTTTATGACTGTTTTTCAACAAATCAACAAAGATGAAAAACATTTTTGAGAAATTGAAAAATTTATGAGTAATCAAGTTGTTTTAGAAGTTGTTAAACTGCTCTAGCTCCCAGCTTCAAGAAATTGCTATAAGACTTTTATTTGGGTAGTGAAGAAAAGCAGTGAAGATGGAGAAGAAGAAGTGTTGTGTAGTGTGAATTGAATAAATGAATTCAGTGGTAGTTAACTACCGTTGGGGTCAGTGGTAGTTAACTGATGTTAGATATGCCAACTACCGTTGGGGGCATTTAAGTATTTTAGATGTGTTCTTATGAAGTTTTTGATGTCAAAAAAGCAACTTTCAAAGTATAATGGTGCAAAACATATTTTTCATCGAATTATAGTGGAAGGAACCATGGCCTGCTAGCTGCATCCTTATAATTTGGGCCGGAAATAGCCCAATTGAAACAAAGCCTCATTTTTGTGTCGAAAATAAAGAAGATTTCTTTTTAAGCCCCTTCCATATCTCTTTAGGCGTTAAAATTACGATATTGCCTGTAATAACAAGTCTTGTAGATAACTACTGGATGCTCATTTAAAAAAAAAAAAATTGTGTACATCCGATAGATAACTACCAGATGTTCATTTTAAAAATTTCCATTTTATACCTCCGTTAGATAACTACCGAATGTTCATTATAAAAAATTTGATTTTGTACCTCCGGTAGTTAACTACTAGAATACTCATTATATAAACAAATTGCAGTTTTTAAGCAGTTATTTCATATTTTGCACTCGACTTAAATATTCTTCTAAACCTTGCAATTTTTTGAGTTTTCATCACAATCAATAGAACAAAAAGCGTCAATTTTCACTCAATTGCGATCATTTAGAAAGTATGGTGGGTTTTGATGATGGTGAATAACTGGATGATGAGGATTTGGCGTTCGCGCGGGGTGAGTGGGTTGAGATTGATTATTCAGTTAGGTAATCAGAGTGAAATGGTGGAGGAAGTGGGTTGGTGTAATGATGCGAGAAGATGAAAGAGAGTTTGAATGATGTCTGTTTGTTATGGAATAATATGGTAGTTATATACCAGAAGTACAAAATGAAATATTTAAAATGAATACCTGGTAGTTATCTAGTTATCTACCGGAGGTAGAAAATGGAAAATTTTAAATTGAACATCCAGTAGTTTTCTACCGGATGTTCAAAATGATTATTTTTTTAAAAAAAGAATATCCGATAGTTATATGCAAGACGTGTTATTAAAGACAATTTTGGGATTTTTTTAGGAGGTCTAAAGAGACATGAGGGGCCTAAAAAGAAATCTTATAAAAAGTGGTCAAAATCAAACCATGCATGATTCCAACTCTCCATCTCCTAAAAAAAAAGAAAATTGATTCCAACTCTCCAAAACTGCTGTGTTCCTCTTTTAAGCCCCCTCAATATCCCCAAGGTCCCCTAAATACACATCTGGTGGTAGTTATTTATCAGATGTGTATTTTTTTTGAAAAGTGTACATCCAATAAATAACTACTAAATATGTATTTAAGATGTCTTAAAAATATGGGTCTTGTTAACAAGTGTCTTTAGAACACTAATTAAGGTAACCAAAATTAGTACCTTTATATTGGAAATAATAATTTATAAACTTTTTACAAATTGATTTAACCATTTTTTATCATTTTTTAATATAAAATTTCTATTTTTGTTATCTTATCCAATGTCTTAAGAATATTCTTTAACATTTTCCTAAAAATATTAGGAAGCCTAAAGAGAAACGTTCAATAAATAAACTGTGGACTATATATTCACTTCAAATATACATTTGAGTCACGCAAAGTTAAGGAATTTATTTATTATCCATTTGTTTCCTTGTGTAGATCATTAAACCAAGCCCCCCAACATACATTAGTGAGAATGTGTAGGCTTAGAGATGTTTAACAATTGCTGTTTGAGTTTAACAAATTTTGTTGGAGTTTGATATGTTGTAATAGGAAGGAAAAGTATAAGATGAGTTTGAAACATTAATTGTGGTTTATGTTTATGTATATGTATTTTTGATGGTTGGAATGTAGTACCTTCATTTCAAAATACATGTTACAGTCAACTATTGCACATATGTCAATACACAACTTTAGTTATTAATATTTAATTATATATAATAAAAAAATTAAAAATTTATATATTTTAAAAATATTTATTAGGACAAATCAAACTTTTTTTTTTTGACAAAAAATCAAACATCTTATTTGCTAACATTTATATTTATATATTAGGAGGGATGGCAATGGCTATCCAATGGGTAGGGTACTACAGTGCCCTTCCTCATACCCGTATTTGTAAAAAATACCCGTACCCGTGCTCATACCTTCGTGGGCAACAACTTTGGTCCCCTTCCCCATACCTTATGGGTACCTAAGTGTCCATACTCGTACTTTAACTATGAAAAGACAATAAAAACATCACAAATGAAATAAAACTACGATCCATTTTTTTAAAAAATTAATTCATAAAATAGTATGAATCGTAGTATTTAGTTAAATAGAAAACATCCAAAATATCCCTAAAAAATTGTACACCGACATGATAGAGTTGTTATTGTATTAAGCTGTTTTTTTGTTTTAAGTTTAGGTTTAGGCTTAAATAGCTAAATAAACTAATTAATTATACACCAAAAATAAATAAATTATTTATGATATTATATAAATATGTATATGCGGGGTTGCAGGTCTGGGCAGTATAGTACCCTTACCCGTGTCCATACCCACTTAAATTTGTAGGTATTACCCAGACCCATAAAAACGGAGTTTTATCCTATCTGTTGTGGGTATTTTTGCGGGTATCCTTGGGTCTAGGTCCAATTGCTATCCCTATATATTAGTTAAAAAAGATGGTTAAAGTAAATTATCTGAATATTACACATTGTATAATTGGAATATGTATTTTAAAATGGAGGAAGTAGTTTTTTATTTGTAACTCCGAAGCTTGAGCGATCGGGAATTATGATTATGAATTGAGGGTGATATTTTTTATAGTTTAAAGAGACATGTGAACAATTTTCAGTAATGAATGATTCAACCTCTCTAAAGAACCAACCATATACTCAAATATTGAGTCACGCAAAGGTAAGAAATTTACTTTATTTAATTAAAATCCATTTGTACTGAGCACCCCCGACATACATTAATCTAGTGAAAAACAAGGGCAGCCATCTAAGTTAGGCAGAACACCAATCAACGACAATGACCTATCAATTCTCCCCCAACTTGCTTTCTAATTACACTTCTGGCCGTCCTATACGATGCAATCATGCAATTTCCCCTTACTCTCCATTTGGACAAGTTTTGTCGGTTAGATGATATTTTGCAAAACTCTTCTGACTTGATTAAAAAAAACTTATTCAATTACCTGATTCCTTAATTTAAATGATTGTTTTAATTTGGTTTCCTAACTATAATTTGTATTAATTTGGTCCTCAATGTTTTGCTCTGTTACTAGTTTTAGTCATTTTCCTCAACAAAAAAAAAATCATTTTTGTTAGTTTCTCTAAAAAAACGTTAACAGAAAATACTAAAACTAGTAACGGAGCGAAACATAGGGGACTAACTTGGTACATAAGTTAATGTTTTTTAGAGAGAAGTTAATAGAAAGAACTAAAACTAGTAATGAAACAAAACATATGAGGCCAAATTGATACAAATTATAGTTAAGGAACCAAATTAAAACAATCAATTAAGTAAAGGGACCGAGTGATTAAATAAGCCTATTAGCTACTATAAACTTATCTTTAGATCCAAGTGAAGCATTTTCAAAAGATTAGTACGATATTTAACTTGTTTTATTAGAGAATATTTAACCTATCATTTGTATGCGTCTAAAAACCACACAAACATTGCTCTATAATTATTTTACTAGATCTATTTCAACACATCTTTTGTATTGATGTATTTAAATAAATAATCCTTCTTATTTCTAAATAGATTTACAAATTAATTGATCAATGAAACTGAATTTATCTACTTAAATAAAAGTGATATGACAGACTATACATTGTAACATATTTTTATAATTATCATATAACGAACCTCACCAAAATCATTTTTTTCATAAGTAGGAATCAAACCGATATTTCGACTCAAATATTACACACCAACTACTTGCCCCACATGTGATTCATAATTTAGCACCTCATTTAAAAATTACGCTCTGAAATGGGTTTTATAAGTTAGGAGTCAACAATCTCACACATTCATACATTCAATACCGTATGTTATTTTTTCTATTGTGAAAAAACCGATTACGCTCTGAAATTTGAGATTGGAGAATCTTATGACTCAGATGGGAAAATTGTCACGTTAAAAAAAAAATAATAACGATCTACAAAATGACTTCAAAATACAAACCAAAATAAGTTAATCGTTACTCCATAGTAAATCAAGAGTACACACATCCGTAAAGTTTTCCTTCCCTATTTATACAAAACCCATAAACATTTCAAATCTTTCATTCAAAAAAAAAAAAATTCCATACACATTACTTAGTTGTAATGTAAGCTACTACTTCCACTCAACAGCACTTTCTTTTCATTTGCCAAATCAAGTAGATATCTTGTCTTGCTTAGTACCAACTGAAAAAAAGAAATAAAAAATCAACATTTATTCAAATAAAATATGTAAATAATAAACTAGCTAAGATTTTCTCAATTAAATCATACTACAATAAGATTCCATGACTCACGTGTAAAAGCAGAAAGCTCTGTACTCTTCAACACTCGAAGCCTCTTCACTGTTGAAACAA
This sequence comes from Medicago lupulina, assembly GCA_958299785.1. NCBI lineage: Eukaryota > Viridiplantae > Streptophyta > Magnoliopsida > Fabales > Fabaceae > Medicago > Medicago lupulina. The sequence continues at coordinate 88,791,445 of OY283139.1, forward strand.
ACATGCTGCCAAACACATACATTAAAAAAATTAAAATAGTATATAATATAAATATTTGCTACCAATAATAGTTTTCTAACAATAATTAAATCATTCTAGTTAGCAAGAGGTTATTTATATACACTACAGTTTATTTGTATTATTGCTAAGAGGGGACAGTAGAACAAATGTTTTCTTGTGACAAACAGACATGCCATGGCATGTAGTGCTACAGATTTATTCGTAACACTTGTCATAAATAATGTGGTTACCTATAATTAAATAATATTAATAAATAGTAATTGTTAAGCACAAGGAATCTAACAAATTGTTATTGCAGTCTTTCAGAACAAAATGCCACATCGAGTGATGGAATTGGAATATACTGTTATAAATTATATAATATAATACTATCATATTGATTAAATTGATTATACTAAATTAAAATAATGTAATATAGTATAAGATTGGGAGTGATAATAATGAAGATGCTTACTGCCATGGGACATCACCAACAAGCATCCTGTCTCCTTCATTATCCTCATATACAAGAGTATACTCTCCACTTCCATCCAATAATCCAGTAATCACTTTCTCTTCCTCTTCTTTCTTGTTACCTCCACAAGTAGAGGAATCTCGTTGAGCTATTACAGAAGTAACAATAAAAAGACAAATATAAGATAAAATAATATATGTACTTTAAAAATGGCAGATAAAAATTCAAAGCAATATGGTCAAATTAGAAATTTTGCATTAGAAGAATAATATTTGTTTGGTGAACAAAATTGACCTTAAGCATTAATGTTGAATTTATGTTAGTACTTTAAAATCATGCTTTCACCAGTAGGGTACCACCTATCTCTCAAAATCAAAGAAATTACCAATTGAACATTTTTTTACTTTTAAAAGAATTAATTCATAAAGGAAGGCATAATTTCAGTTTGTAAATATTAAGCTAATTTTCTAGAGTTTTTTCAAAAAATAATAAATGTACATAAGAAATCTTCATCATATATTATATAAATAAATAAAAACATTGACCACACGACGGTCCACATGAGTACTATCATTGAATTTAAAAAAGGGCACACAATATTAATTAATACCTTTAAGGAGTCCTCTAAAGAGCTCATCCACAGCTGAAGAAAGATTTTCATAGCTATCATAAGCATTGAGATCAACTTTTCTACCAATTGGAACACCATCCATATTGATCTTAACAAACAAACCTTTACCATAGTTGTTGTTAATAGGTTTTTTACCAGCAGCAACGTTGTTGTCCTGTTGAGTCTGAGATTCTGGTGGTGATGGCTTAGAACTGCTGCTAGTTGCAAGATTCTTCCTGAATGAACGAATTGGTGGCCAACCCACTACTGGTCCAGGAGCAGTTCTGTTTTTTGGTGGGGTCCATTTACAAAGTTAAGCATGATAATAAACAGTGAAACTTGTAGGAACAAAGCTAAAAGTTAAAAAAAAATTAAAAAAGATGCTGTCTGTGATAAAAAGAGAATTTTGTTTATCCTATTAGCATAACCCTTCAAATCCCAAATCCAATCACTCATCCAAATCAAATAGTAACCCTACATATTTACAATATTAGGCAAATATATTATTTTGGAATTTTAGTCCCTCTAAATTTATTATTTAGTTTAGCCCTAGCAAATATACCACTTTTTAATTCAAGTTTTTGTTGCTTTGTATTAAATTTTTATTGCAAGTCTGTTGATTTGTTTTAATTTTTGCAACAAAAAAAAATTCTCATTAGAATTGGTCCTTGTAATACATAAAATATTTGATTTTAATCCCTCAAACTAAAATAAAGGCTTAGTTAAATTAAACAATAACATTAAAATTGAACTAATTTCACAAGGATTAAAACAAAACAACATTGACCAAACGCAAAATGTTGTATATTTGTGAGGACAAAATATTAAAAGTATACTTTATAGGGACCAAGGCCAAAGGTAACAAAAACTCAAGACATGAAAGAAATGTTTTTTTGGAGGGAATGAATTTTTTTTTTTTTGAGGGAATGAAAGAAATGTTAACTATCGTCCCCAAGCACCCGTTGAGAATCTTAAATGGTTATACTCATGAAAATTTGTGTATTACATTAAAAATTAAAATGTTTGATTTCTATTAAAGAATAATATATTAGTAATTTAGAGTTTTGATAGTGTCTCCGGATATTCGTTAACAAGACCCAAATAATATATACATGTGCAAGAACAAAAATTAATTAGAAAACAAGAACTACAAATCTATATATCATTTTTTTATGATGGGGACCAAGGAAAAATTAAAACTAATATTAAAATAGATAGACAAATTCAGATATTCACATGGTAGTATGTCAAACCAAACCCCAAGGAAAAAATAGATAAAGAAGGCACATAATAAATAACAGATAGCATCAAAATCAGATGTAGACATCTCTGAATCAAACATGGCTAAGAAAGGATAACAGAACAAAAAAAAGCTACTAGTACATGGTACAAAGAGAGATCATCGCTAAAAAAATTGCCAATATATTTTGTGTGTGGATGAGGATTTGCATGTTTTTGTGCCATGTTTATATAAGGCATGTATTAAATAATAATGGAAAAACATGGTATTAAACTCTTGCACTAAAAAGTGAAACACTAGATCTATTTACACATTTAAAACTAGTAGAAAGAAACAGAACAGAACTTGCATGGACCACAATAGTAGGAGAAAAAAACAAAGCAACACTGTGAATGAATATCCTCTGTCTTAAAAGTTAAAAAATAAATAAAAATATAGAAAAGGTATAGTACCTTTTCTGAGAGGTGTTGGAAACAGCTGTTACTTTGTTATTATCACCATTCTGTAACTCTACTCTCTTAGGACAAGAGGTTTGTGATGATGAAGATTCTTTGATACCTCTCACATGTTGAAAACCATTGTTTGAATTTGAAGAGAAGTAATTACCAAATGAGAGTCTTTGTTTGTTGTTGGTGTGAAACCAGTCTTCTTCAACACCAGGTGGACCAAGCCTTAGTTCAAGCTTTCTCTCCTCAGAAGATTCTCTTTCATTTCTTGACATCTCATTCATCACTCTTGCAATGAAAACAACCCTTGTTTTATGTATTCTTCAATAAATATGAGAAACTAAAACCTAGAAAAATGAAACAAAAACATAGGTTAGAGACAAAAAGCATAGATACAAAAGATAAGATAGGTTGAGTTAGCATACACTTATGTGAGGCAGCTAGGTTTGAAGTGTGTGAGAGACAATAGACAATGAACCTTAAACGGTACTTTTGGTCGCTGAAGAAAGAAAAGAAAAGGAGAAAGGAGTGTCACAAAGTAAGTAAGAAGAAGAGAGAATAGAAATATTATAGAGCAAAGAAGAAGAGAGAAACCCTACAAAGGTAGAGGGAGTGATAATAGCAAAGGATTTGTGATCTAGCTTTGTTTTGCTTTTAAGTCTTTTTATTTGCACGCTTAGAGGGTCCTATTTATTCTCTCTCCTCTTTATAATAAAGAGAGAGATAAAAAATAATAAAAAAGTGATAGTAACCAACTCAAGTCCCTAAAAAAACACAAAATAAGAACGGAATTAGAACATAAAGCACGCAACCAAATACCTATGCTGTGAGATATGAGGTCTCATAAAAATAACAACAACGTTATAGTAGTAGGTTGTTTATCACAGGAAGTAAAGCATTCTGTTCTGTTCAGTGATGTGCTGACCTCCTCTAAAGATACTCTTCCTCCTGGCTTTTTACACACACTATACCTATGTCTTATAGCTTCTGTGTCCCTTCCTTTCCCTTGTTACTACAATTACAAGCACATTACCCCAAACACCTTTTATTAGTTCCCTCCTGTCACTGAAAATGACTTGTTGCAATGTGTAACTTTATTATTTTCTCCCTAATCACAATTCACACAGTCAATTTTCATTACTTTTGCAATTCTTTGTTTTTTTAATTAATAATGTTAATGTTTATTTGATTGTGTTATACAAAAATTAATTTTAAATAAATTGATTATGTAAAATTAATTTTGATTAAAAATACGTTAAAGCTAAAATTTTATATGTATTTAGAGTGCTTATTAGTCTGACAAACAATTGTGTGGCTCTTGTAGAGATTCGGTAATGCTTGCATCTATTTTAGGTTGAAGTCGCATGTGCTTCAGTAGTTGTTGTATATGATTAAATTTACTTTAGAAGTCATTTTTAGAAAAAGATTACGATCATACGTGTCTTTTCTATGAGTGTAATCATAAAACCATAATGTGTAGTGTCATATGATGAATTCGTCTATACAGGGTATACTTCCTCTATTTTGTTTTTGTTACAGGAGTATGGTATGCTTTCCTAAAAAAAGAAAAAAAAAAAAAAAAGGAGTATGGTATGTTTGGTGTTGGAGAAACAATATTATTTTTTATGATCAACATTGATATATTCAAGATGTGGTGCGGAAGACCTTTTTTTAATGATGAGTGCATTTCTTACTATCTCAATCTTGGTTTGGACCCACTCTTATCACACCTCCTAGCTCATTGGACCCCCTAGCTCAATTGACATGATTATTGTTGGTCGCGATCATATCTTGCACACTTATGCTACTAACATCCTTCGTATTAGAGATGATTTACGTGGAAATGGAAATACAACATTGGTGCATGTTCTTAGGGAACAAAATATGTGTTCAAATTTTATGGCTAAGGAAGAATCACATGCAAGGTGTTTTGCTCACTAGAATTGTCCTCTGCCTAATATGAAATCTTTTATTTTGAGAGATAAGCTTGGAACTTAATTTCGACTCTTCCTCATTTTTTCTTTTCCTTTTTGCCTCGTTACATTGTAACACTATCAAAAAAAAATATATGATGAATTCGTCTAATGATTGTTGTGATGTTTTGTTCCAAGTTTTTCTCGTGTTAGATTTAGGTTGGTTGATCCAAAATCATCATAGGAAGTTGGTTGGTTTTCTGCTGTTGTTTTAATTTTGCTATTGTTTTATTGTGAGCGAGATCCTTTTGTTTTGGTTTGGTTCGACTATTTTGTGTATTCATTGTCTATATAATTGATTTTGTCTCTATAATTTTGACTTAAAATTTGAAATTTTGTTTATATAATTTCAGATTTGTAATCAAAAATTTATTTTTCAACTAACGTTAAAATAAATACATTCTAACACAAGTTTTTCTTATTTTTTAAATCACTTGAGATAATCATATTCAAATGTGTTGAATATTAAACATTACTATATCAAAATAGAGATTCAAATTTTGATTTAACGCACCTGATATGAAAGTCTAATCTCTCCTGTAAGATCTAATCTCTATAGATAAAAACACAAATCACTTTGAATTCAACTTATTTTTTAACAAAACAATTTTATAAAATCAATTATTCAAAATCATTTTTTTTTCTTTGGAGAATAAACACACGATGAGCAGCAGAATCACTTTGTAAAATACTCCATATAACACCAAGAGAGGGACACTGGCATGGCATGCTAAAGTCCAAGCTGGCACTTGACACAAAAGGGACATGGTTTTACTCGACTAGTACTCCGTAACTAATTATGTTAAAAATAACTTAAAACAGTTAATTGGTTAATCAAAGATTCATTTAGTTGGATAGGATAGTACTACTATGAGATAAACACAAATTCTAGGGCTAATTTTAAAAATTATAAAAAGTAAAAACTTTAAATTTTTAGTTGCTTTTTTAAGATGTCAGAAAATTGATGGATGGGATAGCTTTTTAATTTTTCCTTTTCCTAATTTGTTTGTATTTTAAAAGGGAGAGGATTTGCATGATCCATAGTAGCAGGTCTTGTGCAATAAAAACATGCAGATCCCATGATCTTGTCTCCTCTGTAGTGTTTTCTGCACTCTTTCCTGCTCTCTCTCTCTATCTCTCTCCACACACTCTCTCTCTCTTTTTTCTTCCCACATATCCCAATATAATGATGATATCACAATAGAGAAAAGAATCTGCTGCATCACATTGTATCGTGTGACTAACAACTCATCTTGCCGTTAGATTAGTGTTGGGATTTGTGTTGTCTAATTTATAAAACTGACAAAAAGTTTCATTTTTTTTATTTTTTATTTTTATAAATAAGTTAAAGATAGTATGAAGGAAAAAAAGACAACTCTGAAATGAAGTCTGCTCTACACAGCTCAAAGGAGAACTACTTTTGTTGCTTTTCTGTTTAATTATTACAATTTGTTTTAGTACATTTTATGGTCGAAAAAATTATTTGTTGATTTCTATCCTTTAATATTTTTATTGACTATTCTTGCTAAAAAATTTATCACCACTTTTTAAAGTTATTTCAGTAGATATGATAATTGTAAAATATGTCAAATAAATAAACTTTAAATTAATTTCAAACATATTATGAAAATGAGAAAAGAAATATAAAAATGGCTTTGGAGTATTCAACCTAGTAGACTTTAACATATTACGGTTTTTTCTTAGTATATAAAAAATGCCTTTCTTTAGAAAGACTAAAATATTGGAGTATTAAACTAAATTAATTAGGTAAATAAAGTTAGATTCCCGTATAAAAATAAGGAATTCAATACAAGCAGGTAGGTTATTATCTAATTTTTTATGTATACTAAGAAACATTGTCTAATCTTCTCCGTATATGATTACGTAACGAAGATAAATTATTTGTTTGCGACAATCTTCCAAATCCTCGTAAGAAATGGAGTCTTACCTATTTGAAGTTTTCTTTTTATAAATTAAACTATATAAAAAAGGGAAAATGTCTTCAATAGGTGTATCTTAAGAAAGATAGTTGAAAGAGATAATGTAATAAATTGATGATGTGTGTAGGAAAACCAACATAGTCTAGATATAATTGTTGATTCTAAAAATAGAGTACAAGAAGTATTTTTTGTATAGGCAGTATATTTAATCTCACACAAAGGGACTTATCCCAAACTAGTTGGAAAATAGAAAGAAAATTAAAAACACATGAAACCAAAGCATAATTCCAAAACAATGCCGTCAATATAAACAAAAAGATTTATTATATAAACAAAACAAAAAAAAACAATGCCGTCAATAAGAAAAATAGAGGCAACATACAAAAGGGGGAGCAACCATTCAATACCAAAAAAATCAACCAATTGTTCATTACTCACAATTTCCCTATAACAAAGTATATCATTATGCCTTTCAAATGAACCATACTATCGAATATAATACCAAAATTAGACTTGGACCTAACCCTAAAGGATCTAAAAAATAAAAAGACAAAATAAATTTGAAGGGGTCATTAACTCTCATTCTAGCCACCTAAAAATCTTATCCCACACTCGAAAGACAAAGTCATAAATAACCAAAAAGTGACACATAATCTCTTTATGGAATCCACATACACACAAGATGAACCACTAGTACTGAAGAGTGGCAACTCTATCAAGCAGCAATCGTCAAGAGAAGATAAACACCTTATAGAGAGCTTGATTCTTCCACATCTTAGCTATAATATATTGATGGAGTTTACTTGTTGTAATGCAGATCCTTTACCGTCACATTGATTCTAATCACAAGCAAATCAAGTGTAGCGATGATTCTATTCGTCCACACGAGAAACTGTTCCTTAAACAATGTTTTCCTATGAGAGAATAAAAGGTTAATTTCTTGTAATAGGTCCCTTACACAATGCCTTCCTATGTGTTTAATTTATAATATCTTTCCTAGAAAAGAAGTTGATTTACTGTTCATGAAGGTCCTCCCTCCCTCCTGTAAGAGAGTTTGTTGGAGCCCTCGTCTTACAAACGGCTTAAAATACAGGGTTTGTCCAAATTAATTAATCATGCATCTACACTACATAAATATATGCGATAAATTTTTATCAAAAGACTACTTAGTTCAATCCTTTTTTCATAGAAAAAAATATCCTTAGGCTGTGATAGCGAGGGTCGGGTTTTTCTTATCCCTTATCTATTTCTTTCATTCTTTCTTTTTTGCTTTTATTTTTTCTTTTATTTCAAAGAACCAGATTCATGCAAGCATATGTGTGCTCCCGAATTGATTAGAATAAATTGATGGCAGTGTCCCACTCAAGAGTGATCACTGAGATTAGACATCAACAAACTCAACTTTTTAACACAAAATAAATAGGTGCTTCATTTATATCACTTGCCACATGTTGTAAATTCCTCCCAATCCGCGTACCAAGTCGATCAGTTCAACTCAGTTTAAACAAGGTGTCCATTGGATAGGGTATATACCCGTCTAACAAATTGTTCATGCTGTACCCGCAAAAAAGACAAGAAGAAAAAAACAAAAAATTTCAATGGAATAATTAGCTTATCTTAAAAGTTAAAACCCTAAGAGCACCTATAATTTGAAGTGCTTCGACTTTTTTAACTACTGCTTATAGGTTTCTTAATAATTAAAATAAGTATTATTTTTGTGTCTCCTATGTAATTTTGGATTGGCCGTGACTTTAGTGAGAGTACATATTTATAAAATTGAAAGAATTTAAATATAGAGTAGTCAAATGAGATTAATAAATAAAGATAAATATTAGTAGAAAAAAATTACAAATATTGTATTAATATTTGACAATTGTTTTGAAAGTGTAAATTAAAATTTCAATTTTTTTATGGGATTGTGTAATTAAATTTCGCAATGTTGATCGTCGTTGAAATATTTATGATAAACCTAAAAGAATTGACACATTTATAAAATTTTGATTGTGTGACTATGTAAAACAAATATACTATCAACTTGTGTTATTAAACTCATTAAATATATTTCTTTTTCCGTAAAACTTGAAAAGAATATGAGATGTTTTTTTGAGAGGAAAAGAATATGAGATGTTGAAGACTGATATACCACTCAACTTTATCTAGAAAGATCGAGTATCTCACAATGATGGTGGATCAATGAAAGAAATGCTTTACGAACGGAAGTTTTGGACAAAATTTATGGTGGAGATGAAGATGAATAATAGTGAAGATGCACATGCAAACACAACGACATTAAGTTAGTATAATAATTGACGTGAGCAAGAAATTTAGAATGAGACATACCTTAATATACGTGGCATTATGATATGTGTAGCCAAAAGTCTCCTCCTGAACGATTACTACTAAGAAAAAGCAGGATAAAAATGTGACAAGGGTTTGATTTTAGAAAAAGTGTAGGAAAAGGAATGAATGAGAATGACACAGCTTCCACATGAAAACAATATTCGGAATCTCTCATCTCATGTCTTGTACTTGTCCAAACACACTACATACACAGTTATTTTTTCAAATTTGGTTTCATTGTCTTTGGCACGTTTAATTTGGTAAGTGGCCAAGCACGAGTGGGTGGGGATGTATATTTACTGTTCAGGTTTTGCGTGTGTAGTGTGTACATACATAACATATAGTGCAACAAAGAGGCTGCTGTTTTATCATTCCGTGTATATGGACTGTGTGAGAATTGAGAGACCACGTCTAATTTTCTCCCACGTTTTCTAACATCAACATCTTCTCATACACTATACCACAAAAGATGGCCCCAACAACTCCAATTCCATATCATTTTACTTTGATGCATATCCTTAATTAACTTCCATTGTGGTCTGATCCGCTCCATTCCATTCCACCCCATCTTAGTTTATAAAAACTTATAACAATTCATTAATAAACCATTTTGTTTTTTCGCAAGTCGAAAGCTGAAGATTAATCTAATATAAGAGCAATGCTATTTCACGCAAATTGTTTTATCCCGAATGCATCACGATTGAAAGGATCGCCAATCAAATGACATGTTTTTGCTTAACAAACGGAGACTTGGCAAAGTAAATGGAAGTTCCTTTATTGTTTGACTCAATACACGGAAGTTGCTCCCTTTAAAAAAAACATGGAAGTTACTAAGTAATAAGGCAAGCGAGAATATCAACACATCATGAATATTTCGTGATAGTTAAGTTCGTGAGATCTAGCATTATCGTTTATATAAATACTACTATTTGTTACCAAGCATTTATACAGAAGAAAAAAAAAAGAATAGAAAAAAGTGATATTTGACCAATCTTGTTCTAATTGGTCATCTATGAGCGAGTCGAGGGATCAGCCTAAGATCTAAACCCCTAAAACATTGGCTTTTAGAGTCTATTTGTTTTGGCGGTAAAATATAAACGGCTAAAGTATGGACTTTAATTTAAGGGTCTACTTGTTTTGGTGGTATGATCTAAACTGTTAAAGCATGTATTTTAAGACTTTGTTTGAGAGTTTGAATAAGAGGAAAAATGATAACTTTGGAGGGTTGAAAATATAGGTGAAATTGAAGAAAAAAAATCACTTTTTTTTTTGTCAATGACGTTCAGAAGAGTTCACCTCAAACGCCAATATAAATATTAATCCGATCTTAGAGAAAGTGAGTGGTGTATTAGATACTATCACATGTGATTCTTGTATTTTTTGTTAGCAAAACCCTCGTAACAATTAACATTTGGTATTTACATACATTCAAAAGATTGTAACCTTTTGATAATCATTCTTCCATTCATGCCAACTAAAGATCAAGTTTATCTTTTTTTTCCTTAAAAAAAGATCAAGTTTATGACTATATGCTTTTAATTAGGGGATTGGATTGTCTAACTATTTTTTTCCTTAATTCTCTGATTTCTTGAGAAATAGACTCCATAAATTTGCCAACTATTTCCATTGTTTTTGTTTATTTATTTATATTTATTTATTATTATATTGTACATTATGTTAAACCATCATTGATAAGATGACTCCACTATTGCGGTAGCTAGTTTTTCCTACTCCGATTCATTCCCATATCCCCCTTTTTATTGGGCTTTTTATTTTCTCTTTCATAGTTTTATTCTTCATTTCATTCATTGCCCCCATCAACTTGTCTTTTTGATAGTTCTTTGTGTAGTGACCTTTTTTGTTTGCTTTTATTATGTGAAATGAATGATTGACTCATGCGCCGCTATAGTACTCTCCTACCAAAAATATATCTATTTTGTAAATATGATAAGTAATGGATTCCACTTTTGCACAATATAGGAATAGTGTCGTTGTTCCTTGGAAGAAAAAATAGGGTTTTGTCTTGGACACCCACAAGGAACTGTTCAAGTGCAATAAAAAAGGTGCTCTCAATTAATTATTGAATTGATGTTAATAGTAAGTAATATTAAATATAAAGGCACCGACTGTACTATATTATAAGTTGGAAGTTGGACCTGAGAGGCCTAAGAAAGCAATGCACTGAGTTCATGCTTTGGGGAGAGGAGATGAATTAGTCCAATACAGTATGATGGAGTGCAAGAATATTTGAAGACAGTGTAATTAATTTGTGAACATGTTGCGTGAGCAAGGTTAAAGTTCGTTTCAAATTAATGACTAGTTTACTAGTTATATATTGTATTTGTTGCCTAGATTGAGAAAAACACAACTCACAATTTTTAAAAAATTACTAAAATATAAATATTTATGAAAAGGGTCTTTATCACTTTATTAACTGATTTTATAAGAATGAATAGAGTTATTTTTATAAGCAAAATTTTATAAGAATGAACTCAATTTAAAACCTAATATACTAGTATCACAAAGTTTATTCATGAAGTCGTCATTTTTGTCAAAAAAAATAAAATAAAACTCGATAATGTCATCCATCATATTACCAACACGCACACTACACTTAATTTTCGTGTCCTAGGTTGATGGTTTGATTATATAGACAAAAGAAATGCTAGCAACATTCGTTTTTTTTAAACACTATGGGCTAGACTAAATCGATCCAATTGTTATGAGCTGCAAATTATCAAGCTCAATGGATTGACCGAACCCAAAATGATCCGATTATTTTTTGACAATTTTGTTGATTTGGTCCATTTTAACAACTATTTCCAATATTATATAAAAAAGAGTTTAGAAAGAAGTATAATTTTTACTACGCTAAATATGAAAACTAGTTAACAGTTTTTTGTTTACTCTCTTTGATACAAATCACTGGTCATGTTTGTATTTGGACAATATTGTGAAGAGGTATTATGCACCATTATAATATGTATGAAGCATAATAAAATGCTAAAGTTATTCTAATTTCAGAGCAAATCGGGATAGGTAAGCAAAGCTAAAAAGGGCAAAGATGCAGAAAGAAAACCATTTCAATGATAAATGTTGAAAATCATTGTTGGTCAATAAGGCAAAAAGAAGGGTTGAAACTTAATAGATTAATAGAAGACTTGATGTCCAAGTTTATCCACTTCGATGCAAGCTGCAAAAGTTTTATGATGGATATATGTAAAAAAATATGTAGTATATAAAACTGTTAACTAGTGTTCTTGAGACGTTAGTTAAAGAGATTAATATAATTAAACTTGTGTAGCAAAACTCTTAAAAATGTAATGAATACTCTTTTCAATGTAAAATTTTATACTTGTTTTCATTAATTAGTGTTTCGAGGACACTAATTAGCATAATTCATATGTATATAACACATCGTTTATAGAAGAGAAATGATAATGAGTCTCCGGATACTTTTTAAAATTCTTAATAAAAAATTATATATCCAATTGAAGTATTTAAATTTTTTGATGAATAATTTTTTTAATTTAGAATCATCAAAGAGAGTGTTTTAGAACAAGTCCCTTTATAAAACTCTTTTTCTTTCCTCGATGCCCATAAAACGACAAAAGTTGCTTTTGCCAAAAGATGCATTGCAATTACAAATCATCTAAAAACATACATTCAAACGGCAAAAGTTTAGTTATTTTTTTCCAGATGCTTACATTTGAAGTACTATGGGAGGTGGAGAAAGTAACTGCTTAAATTTCATGTACTATATTTTTTGGCTCAAATATGTCTCATTGTAGTTTTTGCAAGCCCTTCTTTGTGGGTCTGAGAAATGAAACTTGTTGTTCCCACTTCAGCCTTTGCTATGAAACACCAGGAAATTATACATTTACCCTCATCGGTAGTTAACTGTGTATATCAATTATCCTGAGAAACTATTTTCCCTCTCCATTGCTCTCATGCGCCCTTCAAAATCCAAATTTACCTTGTTCGAAAAGAAAAAAAAATCGAAATCATTCATAATAGAGAACACAAAAAAAAAAAAAAATGTCATTAAATCACTTTATACTTCAACAAGAATAACATAATATAACAATGTAATACAAGAACAATAATGGTTGCATTACAATAACATAATTAAACAAAACAAGTAACAAGATTATAGATCACTCAAAATAAATTATTTATTAGAACTATCCATGAATTTCTTCAAAATGAGCTAATTCATCAATCTTCTAAAAACGAGTCAATGCAATGTTTGTCATTAATTCTTCCATCAGCAGGTTATAAGAGATCCAAATATGCACCTAAAAAAGAATGCACTGTTTTAAGGTCTTCTGTTGAGGTCGAATATCGTGCTTTGGCAACTTTATCTTGTGAAATACAATGACTTCATTATCTCCTTGCTGATTTGTATTTGCCAATTACCACCCCTTATGCTGTCTGCTGTGATAATATTTCAGCCATCTACTTAGCTCGCAATCCTACCTTCCATGACGCGCACAAGACATACTGAGATTTACGTACTGCCATGTACGTGGTTCGTTAGAAAATTCAAAACAGCGTTATTCATTGCTTGCCAGTTCAGTCTTCTTCGCAATTGGCTGATGTGTTTACTAAACATCTTCAATGCTACTTCTTTTGTGTCTTTTATAGACAATGTTCAACAGTTATGTGTGCAATAACTGAATATGACCCTTTTTATTTTTTCACAACTATTCAAGTTCAACATGACATTTATGTACCTTATGGATGGATGGTAAGGGGTTGGTCTTGATCTGATAATGTTAACATGATTCTGTGTATGTCTCTGAGTAATCACGCAAAAGATGTTGAGAGCTAGATCTCTCATAAATTGTGTATTCTTAGGAATCCAAATTTTTTTTGTGGTTCTGGAAGATACATATGCAGCAAGCATGTTGGCAAGAATCAAACTGATAGTGAATGCAACAATCACCAAATTACCGTTCTCAATGCTTCATTTGATCAAATTTCTTGTTGGATTTAGTTGTGTTTGTATAAATAATGTATGAATATATATTTGTCGTTGCAGCTCTAAGGCATGATGTGTTGTTTTACATGGATAAGCCTATAGTTTTTACTTATGAAGAGTTTTTTTCACTCAACCAATGGTTTCTCTGATTCAAATCTGCTTGGACGTCGAAAATTTGGTTCTATTTATTATGGCCTTCTTCTTGAGCAGGTTTGTGTTATAACTTATATGTATTTTGCAGGAAAAAGTATACGGCAAGTATTGTATTATTCCCATGATTTTTTTGGTATGTATTTAAAATCCTTCAAATAAGTTGTAATTAAAGGAATGACAGCTACTAAAACTAAAGAATTTATGTCAGATAAGAAAGTTTTGTGCAAGCTTCATCATGCCAATCTGGTAATTTCTTTGTTGTTCAAAATAAATGACATGCTTGAATTTTACAGAAAATTCCTTGCAGCATTTATGAGTTTAAGTTATTCCTTTGTTAATGAATTTGTCAATGTAAGAATTGGTCGTGGCTTATCATGATGAGCTTTTCCTTATTTATTAATATGATCAAAAGCGTTCACTCGGCAGCCATTTGCATCATCCTCATTAGAATGGTAGGATCTTGCTTCTATACTCGAGTGTTTCTGTTATCGGAAAATTATGAGACCATATTCTTGTCTTGCAAGCATGTCAATCAACACTTACTTGGATCACAAGGGTTCAGACTGTGCTTGATGCTGCTAGAGGCCTTGAATATATACATGAACATGCAAAATCTAGTTATGTTCATCAAGCTATCGAGACGAGAAACATTCTACTTGATGCTTCCTTTAGAGCCAAGGTACTAACAAATTTAGAATTCTATTCCACCATTAAATTATTTCTAAGTATTTTATAGATTTGTTGATTATAAGATCTGTGTTTCTATCTTCTCTCAGAAAGAAAAAAAAAGATCTGTGTTTCTATCTGTATCTCTCTAGATATCAGCTTTTGGGTTACCACCAGTTAAAGAAAATATTAATATTAGTAACAGAATTATCTGGCTTTCTCTTAGGTTCTCATAGTTTCTATTAGATGTGTCTTGAGATATGTAAAAACAAAAATGAAAACAATTTTTTAATTTTTGTAAAAAGAATGACAATATTTTTTGTTAAGATTAACCAACTAAAATGTCTAAGTTCAACTCCCATTCACTGATTGACTCATCATAGATAGATGCTAAGAAGCAAAGAAGTAAAACAATCTTGCAAAATGCGTTGATGGCTAATGACAAAGTGAGATGGGAGGAGAGAATCCAAATGAGATCTATATTTAGCATAGATATTTCAAAGACATTCTTAGATGTACACAACAAATTTGAGTACCTGGAAACCTTGTATCAAATTTTATGAGAATTTAGAATTGAATAAATACTTCGCTTTGACTTCTGATATATTGCATCTGATATAGTGATATTAAAAACTTGGCTGTTGCACATATGCTTTTCAGTGATAATAGAAGGATTTTTACTTCAATATTTCTGCTTGTTCTATTCATACAGTTGCATAAAAATTTATTCTACAGTTGCATCTATTTTACGGGGCATTGCATCAATATCTTAGGAATGTACCTGATTCCATGAGCATGTATGAGAGATCATGTTGATCATATTATGATGGATATGTATCCCCATGATTATATTTATTTAAGGAGTTTTCTCTCAATTTTCCACAATAATCCCATATATTCCCGTTATCTTTTCTGATATTGCTTGTGTGAAGAAAATAATAACCAAGTACTTGAGTCAGAATCCTGGCAATGGAGTTGGGGAAAAATTTTGCTGCCAAGATTCTAATTGATATCTTGACAATAATAATAACCTAAACATTGTTGTTGTCACAATCCACACATGTTTCTTTTATTAAAAAGGTTGCTTCTTTCCATACCAAAAACTACACCTGATATTTCAAATGTGTTGTTACATTGTCCTTGGCTTGATTACACAAGACAGACAAAACATGTATAGTTAGTTGAATTTATTTTCAATCAAGTTATATACATTCAATAATATATATTGAATGATTGCAAGGACATTTGTCCAAAACGACATATCTCATCTTATCCATATTTAGTGTGTGCAAGTGAATTTGGTTGATAAACTCTTTGAAACTAAAACTAAAACAAAAAACTCAAAGACTGCTGATATTATTGTTATTCTTTCTACAAGATAGAAGCACATAAAAATGAACCGCAAAATATAAAACAAAACAAAAGATGTCAAGTACACTTGTGAGGAATAAGAAAAATAAAAAATTTCACAACATCCAAATACAAAAATAAAAAGTTTTTTTTTTAGGAAATTCAAAACCGAAAACAAAAAACTTGCCAAGCTACGAGCTTTATTTTGAACTCTTAACAAGCTAGGTTACTCCTTAAAATTTCCCTAAGAAAGAAAAACAAGTGACCTGCAACAATTTCCTTGTCAAAATTTTCAAGCCAAAATCCTTTCCTGCGCTGACGAAGAAAAGTCTTGTATTCTCTCTTGCAAGGAACAATTTAATCTGCGAGCAAATTCTTCCACTTCCCTATCAATTCTTGCTTTTAAGGCTGGATCAATCTCATCATCATCATTATTATTATCATCATCAAACTCAACCATAAAATCACCAACCATATAATCACCGTGTAAACTTGAGGTCTCACATGGTTTATCTGTTTCCGCACTTTGGTGTCCGATGTCGTCATGACCATTTACCTTCACATTCTTCTTATGCTGTCCTTTTTTCCTCTTTTTTTTATTCTTAGAAGTAGTTTTATTCTCCTTCGGATCTCCATTAATAAAAGACAGAAGGTCGTCAACTGAACGTTCATCTTCTTCAACATCAACATTCTTCTTTATGCTTTCACGCTCTTTAAGTAGTTCTTTTCTCTTCTTGGCATACAAGCGGTTCAAAAGCCTGATGCTTGGGTCATCAGTGATGTTTAACAAGGGCTCCAATTTCTCTTCCTCGGTAAGATCATCAGGCACACGAAATATGCTGCGTATCTCCTCTGGCGACCTTTTTTCAATTATTCGAGCTAGTGCACGACTTGTGAGATCAATCAATGGCCGGAATTGTAGACTGTGTGCAGCACACGCCAACTCACATAGCATATTTGTGTCTATCTTAACGAAACTATCATCATACGACTTTCGCTCCTTGTTTGAGCGGCCTGGTGCTTGATGAAATCGACAATAATTAAGAATTAAGCTCCACATTGGAGAACTGACCTGTTGAGGAAGACATACAGCACAATTCTTGGAAGATCCCATGCCTTTTTGCAATTCTTCACATATAAATGGGCAAAACATTGCAATATCTTGCTCCACTTGTTGGGTTGAACCATCAGATGTTTGAAGCCACACATACGGCTTTGTCATCTCCATTTCTGACATGAGAACAGGAGAAACACCTAAATGAACACAAATATTAGAAACCATTTTCGCATAATGTCTTCTCTCCTTTTCTCCTTACTCTTACCAATGCCTTATACGTTTATTTATAGTGATAAACTCTATTTCATTTCTGTAAGAAATAAGATTTGTTATTGTTTAAAAAACTTGTCTTTCATGGGGTATTATAATAGAAAAGATTTGTAATTTTTTTTTAAAACCTGCCTTAATAAAAATCACCAACATTTTCAGTAATTACTTACAAATCAGCAAAAACAACGATACAAAGAAAAAGAACTAGTCATCAAGCAACATGCTGCTAGTAACTAGGAGTACTCCCAGCCATGAATTAAACTAACACCCACAACTAGAATACTAAAAAAACCAACAGATGGACCTATACAATCTTGATGATTAAGCACGCCAATCAGTGGCGGATCCATAACCCTGGTCTAGGTGGTGCAAAATATCAAACATTAATAATAATCGTAGACATAAAGTAACATACTCAAAAAATTACATTGCATTCGATTTATAATCCATAAAAAAGAACTACATATATGCTCTATAATTTGTTCGACCCATGAAATAAATATTAAATTGTGAGAAATTAACACAGACAGTAGTCATTTTATATTATTTCAGTAGCAAATTGTTACAAAAACAAACAAATTTATACTCATGAAATATAGAGCTTCAACACTTCAACTTTGTAACAAGCTCACAGAAAACAGACATAGCAGAGCATAACAAGACATTGAACACTCAAAGTTTTTAAATGTAATAAACACAACAAAAGTATTTAACAGTTGTTCTAATTTTAATAAATACATTAATACACATACATAACACATCAGTACCAGAATTGAAGGAAATTAAGGGAAATGAACATATTCGAAATTTCAAAGCATATCATATCATTATCTTATAATGAGTATTAGATGAATCAATCATCTGCATCTAGACCCAACAGTTGCATCTTAAATCAAATACTCATTTTTGTTAATTCATATACTCTTTAACCATACAATCAACAATTCCAAAAATCAACATGTTACTCACAAATCTAACAAGTCCGAATTTTTTGATCATGTTACATTTCATAAAATTCTCAACTTTAGCAAAATGAAAAAATTATGTAAATTCATAAAATTCAGAACTTTATTAAAATGAAACAAATTATGCATATTCAAAATTGACCAAGTTCCAATCAAAATAAGAATTACAATTAAGAATTGAGAAAACCCTAAAATCCGAATTCAGAATTAGAGAAAACCATAAATTAACAAAACCCTAAAATCAAGATCCAATTACCTCGCTAATGCTTACCACACTGCTCGATTCTTCGAAAGGAATGATTATTGCGGCGTCGGGGACTCTGCAGACTGGAGTTAAACGAAGGTGAATTCGAAATCGCGCCGAAATGGCAGGAGAGTGGAGTTGAGGAAGAGGAGCAGGACGGTGTACGGCGGTGGTGGCGGCTGGTAAGCTACCGCCGGTAATTGAGCGGCGGTGAAGATGTGATTCGTGAAGAAATGAGAGAAACAAAAACACGGGTTAGAGATAAGAATCAAATTCAGTTATGGGCCAAACTATAAATGGACAAAAAAGTAAATATAATAATTTCTTAGCTCAACCAACAACATTTTTCATTATATTATTTTTTACTCATCATGGCTGGCTGTACAATATTTCGGATTTCATAATTCAAACTAAATAGGAAGAATGCGTCGTCAAAAAATTAGGTCTTAAGCCCTTGGACTGCGGGTTAAACGGGTCCGATGTCGGCCTCGACCCATATAGCCAGCTCTATTATTTAGGGTAAAACCAAAGAGATTTTACTATTCTTTTCAGAGAAGATTTTATTATTTCTTTTAAATCTTAGCTAAAACCTTTTTTTTAACCTGGGATTTGGAAATGAGCAGTAATTTGATGCAGTACGTTTTGAGCACTGTAAAATAATGTAATGGAAAACAAAATCAATGTTATAATAATGTTATGCAGTATTGATATTGTTTCTTTCTGCATTACAAGCAATTATATGATACAACTATAAGCGCTTATAAATATGACTTATATTGTGGAAGGAGGCCATTATTCAAGTACAAGGTTCTAAAAGACATGATTGTGCAATGCCAATGTGTCATGAAATAATTTAAAAAAATTACACAATAAAACATTTCAATTTTTGTATCAAAATGACATTATTTTTGACTTAGTTTGTACGAACCTGTCAAGGACACAACCAACTTAGTAGTTTGTAAGCTGTCTAGGTTCAGCTCACATTCACTGACGCACACATCATAGATAGATGCTAATAAGCAAAAAATAGTAGTAAAAAATAATATCGCAGAATGGCTTGACGTATGATGACAAAGTGGGACCGCAGGATCTATTCTATATTTAGCATAAATTTTTCTAAGGCATTTTTTTTTTGAAGGGTTGTCTAGGCTAGGGCATTTATAGATGTATACTAATTTTTTTTATAAAAAAGATTCGCTTTACCTTCTGATATATGGCATGTTATACTAAAAAGGTGGCAGTAACACATGTGCTTTTCAATGATAATTGTAAGATTTCTACTTCTACATATATCTGCTTGTTCTATTTATAGAGCTGCATTGATATCTGTCAAATTGCAGGTGCTGCCAGTTCTTACTTCTAAAGATTGTACCTGTTTCCATGAGCATGTCAAGGATGAGATATCATGTTGACCCTATTATCATTGATATGTATCCCCATCATATGTATTTAAGGTAGGTGTGAAGAATATATATATTTGTGACGGAATTGATGTGGGTGGGTCGATATCAATTTTTGGTCAAGTGCCTAGGCATATTAACATTAACTATGTTCAATTGGATTTTATTTGTTTGCTGCCATGATTCTCATTAATATCAAGTAACTTGTAAGTTGACAACAATAATCTAAACATTTTTGTTGTTGTCACAATCCACACTTGTTTGTATTCTTTGATTAAAAATGTTGCTTCGTTCTATACCAAAAACTACACTTGATCTTTTAGGCACTAAATGCATTGTTACATTGTCTTTAGTTTATCTTATGTACAGAACATGATTTCAAATTAGATTATCTTGCTCGGTATAAAAAATTATATTCTTTAAAATCAAAATTCATCAAGATTTATTACTCCATTTAACACAGATATATTTCTCAGACAACGTTCGAATGATTACACTAATGATAGGCAAAACCTTCATTGTTAGTTTATTTTGTTTTCATTCAAGTTATATATTCAACGATATTTTATTTTTTTTTTAAAAAAATCAAGTTATATATTCAACGATATTTGGAATAAATTCAAGGACGTGTCTCCAAAATATGAATCCCATCTTATCCATATTTAGTGTGTATATGAGTTTTGTTGATGAACTCTTTCAAACTAAAATCGAAAAGAAAATAAAAATCATAAATTGTTTTCATTTCTACAAGATAGAAGTGCATAAAAAGAACCTCAAAAAACTCAACAAAACAAAAGATGCCAAGACACTTGTTAAAGAAAATAAAAAATTTCACAACATCCAAATACAAAAACAAAAAAATTGACAAAATACAAGCTTTATTTAGAACCCTTAACAAGCTAGGTTCCTCGTTAAAATTACTCTCGCATTAAAAAAGAAAGACAAACAAGTGACATGCAACAACTTCCTTGTCAAAATGTTCAAGCCAGTTTCCTCTAGGTGCGCTGATTAAGAAAAGTCTTTTATCCTCTCTTCCCTAGAAGAATTTAATCTTCGGGCAAATTCTTCTACTTCCCTATTAGTTTTTGCTTTTAAAGCCGGATCAATCCCATCATCTTCATCAAAATCAGCATCATCATCAATGAACCGAACCATAGAATCATCGCGTAAATTTGAGGTCTCACACGGTTTATCTACTTCCGAACTTTGGTGTTTGATGTTGTTATGACCGTTAACCTTCAAATCCTTCTTATGCTGGCCTTTTTTCATTTTCTTTTTATTCTTGGCGGTAGTTTCAATCCCCTTCGAATCTCCATTGATAAAAGACAAAAGGTCATCAAGTGAACGTTCATCTTCTTCAACTTCAACATTCTTCTTTATCCCTTTAGGCTCTTTAAGTAGTTCTTTTTTCTTCTTGGCATACAACCGGTTCAAAAGCCTGATACTTGGATCGTTACTGGCGTTTATCAAGGGCTCTAACTTCTCTTCCTTTCTAAGATCATCGGGCACATGAAACATGTCACGAATTTCCTCCGGCGATCTTTTTCCAATTATTCGAGCTAGTGCACGACATGTGAGATCAATCACCGGTTGCAATTGAAGGCTATTTGCAGCACATGCCAACCCACATAGCATCTTTGTGTCTATCTTGACGAAATTATCATCATAAGACTTTTGTTCCTTGTTTGAGCGACCTGGTGCTAGACAAAATCGACAATAATTAAGAATTAAGCTCCAGATTGGAGAACTGACCTCTAGAGGAAGACATATTGCACAATTCTTGGAAGATCCTGTGCCTTTTTGCAATATTTCTTTACGTATAAATGGGCATAACATTGCAATATCTTGTTCCACTTGTTGAATTGAACCATCGGAAGTTTGAATCCACACATAAGGCTTCATCATTTTAGTCTCCGACATCTGATAATAAAAAACACGGTAACAAGTTAACGAACAAATATATTAGATACAATTTTGCAAAACTATTTTCTCTATTTCTTTCACTTGATCACCAATGCCGTAAACTTTTATTTATAGTGATAAAATATATTCGATTTTTTTAAGAAATAAGATTTGTTATTTTTAAAAAAAAAAAAAAAAAAAACTTGTCTTTTAAGGTATAATAAACGAGAATTGATGTATTTTTAAAGCTCCCGTTTTAAAAAAATCACCAACATATTATCACTAAATGGGGTAAATCAAAAATATTTTACAACTTTTTAGACCTTGACTAAAATCTTTTGAAAATGACAAATACTTTAATATTTTACTAAAAATATTTTAATTAAAACATTCAAATCAAATATATCTTTAATTAAATATTTTATTTACTTCTTTTTAAACCTTGACTAAAACTTTTTGAAAAAAACAAAATTTTATTATTTTACTTAAAATATCTTAATTATAACATTCAAATCAAATATATCATTCATCAAAAGTATTTTACAACTTTCTAAACTTTGACTAAAATATCTTAAAAATAACAAATATTTTACTAAAGTATCTTAATTAAAACATTCAAATCAAATATATTTTTAATTAAATTGTTTTTACTATTTTCTTAAACCTTGACTAAAACTTTTTAAAAATAAAAAATATTTCAATATTTTACTTAAAATATCTTAATTTACAACATTCAAATGAAATATATCATTAATTTCCCAAAAAAATGGATCATTAATTTAAAAAATTAAAACATTCAACCCAAAGAATTTGCCCACCTCATGATACTTTTTTCAAATCAAAGGAAGTGGTTTTAATTGATAACAAATCAGATCTTGGACAAATGGGTGCGTTTGATTTGCAAAGCAGTAAGTGTTAGACAGAACAGTATAAGACAGAACTGCACATGACAAAATTTTATGGTATTGAATATTTTTTGGTCTTATACGATTTTTGGTGGTCAAAATGTTATATTTTGGTATTTTAGACAACTTGTACATTGACAAAAAGTTGTGTTGTGGTTTGGCGAGTGACAAAAATTTCAATTTTTGCTTGTCCTTTGCCTCTAGTTTGTCTTATCCCTAAAACAATTTTACAAATCAAACGTCGTACAACTGAAATTATATGTCCTGTCATTCTATTTTTGCAAATCAAATGCACCCAAAGGTGACACAAGTTATTGGTATTGTTGTTGTTATCGTCGTCGTCATCATCATTATTATTTACCGAGAAGATTATTATTATTATTATTATTATTATTATTAACTTTTTTTGGTAACATTAATAAACGAGAAATATGAGGTTTGAACAAACTCCAAACCTTACAAATTACAATGTCCGTCTCAAGTGACGGAACTATTATTTCAAATTAAAGGACAAAGTTATATTTTTTTCTTATGGGCAAAGGACAAGATTTTTTTTTTAAAAGGACAAGCTTATATAACAAACAAATCAGCTTATGTACACAACTAGTATGTTAACCCGTGCAATGCACGGGTGATAGGCTACTGATTTTCAATATTCAAACATTTTATTTATTGATAAAATTTATTTATCTCGTGCTTTTCTAAAGCTGTCTTTGTTTTTTATGCCGCAATGACAAATATGTGTTATATATTTTGTTAATTATTGATAAATATATGTCACGTGTTTTTATGCATTAGTGAAAAATATATTTCCATTAGAATCTTTAGGAAAATAATAAAATTTCCGTCGAGCTTAATAAATATATAAATTATTTCTATATCTATCAACAAATGTTTATGATCCTCTATATGTCCCGTATTTTTATGTTTATGTTTATGTTTAAGAGAATAGATTTTACACTCGAGTCAAATAAACTTTTTTTTAAAGATTAGTCAAATAACTTTTAATAAATAACAAATGTTCAATTACCTATGATATTTGTCTGTAAATACACTTTACTATCTATTTTAGGTCAACTATGAGTTAGAACCCGAAATAACTTGTCAAAAAGTAACTCAAGCCTTGACATTAAAAATGTTATTAATCAAATTATTTGTAGGTTAAATACAAAAGAAGATTTGCTAAAAAAAGTACAAAAGAATATCTTGTCAAAATAAAGTAAAAGAAGGAGAATCAGTCCTTCGTAGGCTATGAAAAACTCCAAGGAAAAACAATCGGTCCATTTTTATGTTTTATAATTAGTTTTGAAAGTTTTTTAGTCTAACGCCCATATCTACATATTACTCTCGTAGACAATAACAATATAAAATATAGAATATCTAATTCTCTTTCTTTCAAAATAAAACATTATTTTCTAAATCTATAGAGATAACATGTCATAACGCCATCAAAAATATATTCATCTTCAACCTCAACTTTAGCTAACATTCCGATTATATCTTGAAAATTAATACAAACTTACATATCAAAAATATTTTAGATCATATTATTATATTTTATAAAATTTAATAAACTCAATAGAAACTCACCGACCATAACTTCATATTTGTAACTATTTGAAAGAAACACTAAATGATGGGTAAAAAATAGGAATAATAAGGCACAATTCCATGATCAATTGGTATGATCTTAGTCTTATCAGTAAAGTCGAGACAGTATATATGCGATGTTGTCATGACATCTAGTATTTAATTAATACGGACTTGAAAATTATACATAATATAGACAGACTCTTCTTTTAAAGAAAGTTTGAACTTGTTAAAATGTTTGCTACCAACCATTGCATGAATCTTGTGAAATCAAAGAAAGTTCGAACTTGTTAAAAAGTTCGCTTACCACCATTGCATGAATCAAAGAAAGTTCAATCTTGTTAAAGAGTTCGTTTTCAAATAAGGAATTAGATATGTCTAAGGTATACGTGTTGTTGTCATTAAATTTACAAAGAGTTCAAGCTGATTGGTTTTTCAACTAGCGATAGGGGATGTTCTATTGATGATATGTCAAGCACTTCATGCTATTGTTTCACACTTAGTATTTTCTCTTGGAGCTTGAAAAAAAAGAAGACATGGTGGCTCAATCTAGAGCCGAAGCAGAGTTTGTTGTTACAATTGTTGCTGTAAATCAAGTTATGTCGCTAAGAAAGATATTGAATGATCTTCATCTTGAGCACAAAGAAGACACTAAGATTTGTGTTGATAATCAAGTCGCAATAGTTATTTCTCACAATCCAATTTGTCACGGAAAAACCAAGCATTTCAACATCCAAGTTGTTTTTCTTGAGGAAAGGGCAGAAGGATGATGATGTAACTCTTGTTTATTACAAAACATATAAACAAATAGCTGATATTTCTTCCAAACGCTTACCATCTACCAAGTTCGATGACCTGAGATTAAAACTTGGTGTTTGCAAGGAGGAATGTCAAAGGTTTTGTTTAGGATCGTTGTCATTTTTATTCGTGTTAGTTATTTTTATTTTAGTAAATGTTGTTAAGTTTTTAATTAATTGTTGTATTGTGGTAGTTATTGGAAGTTTTAACATTATGAAACTATGCAAATAGGTTATAAACGTTCAATATTTGTATAAGACCAATTACATGAATTAAAGCAGTTCAGTATTTGTATAAGACCAAATGCATGAATTAAATATGGAACTCATTGATATCATGTAACTTACCAATTTCACAATAATCTACACGTTTTATTTTTCGTCATAATCCACAAATGTTTGAATTCATTGATTACTACCACATTTTACTTGTAGAAATGTTGCTTCGTTCCATACCATAAACTGCACTTGGTCTTTCAGGCACTTCATGCTGCCAAATGCGTTGATACATTGTCTTGAGATGATCATATGTACAGAACAAGATTT
Source organism: Medicago lupulina (assembly GCA_958299785.1). Lineage (NCBI taxonomy): Eukaryota > Viridiplantae > Streptophyta > Magnoliopsida > Fabales > Fabaceae > Medicago > Medicago lupulina. The sequence goes on from OY283139.1 coordinate 88,817,298, forward strand.
CAAGTAAGACTATATTATTCAGTATAAAATTTTACACTATATACTCTCCAAAAGTAACAATTGATATATAGTCACTAAGAAGCTAAATCTTTCTTTTAGGTCGGATCAACTGAGTGACATTTTATGGATATCTACACAACAAGTGTCGTATATATCATGTTATTGCTGCAAAACTACCAATACAACTCAGAATGTAAGGTATCTGAAATCTAGAACAACCCTCAAGTCCTTTATTACCGTGCAATGTAGGAATTAGTAATCTACTTGACAAGAGAAGCCAGCACTCTGCGAGGGGGTTCAAAGGGTCTTCGAGAATGAAGAACAGCCCAATTATCGAGCAACATAACATCGCCTTTACGCCAAGGAATAGCAACAGATTCCTCCTCAAGTATGTTAAGACAATCATACACTACATCAGCAGGTAAAGGGCTGCCATCCCCAAATGTCACTGCCTTAACAGGATCGTTTCTCTCATCTTTCCAACCAGTGTAAGCAGCAACCATGCTATTAAACCATATCTTGCGCTTTCTTACCTCGTCATACTTCACTGCAGGAATTGGTCCCATGATTGTTTTCACTCCATCTTTCAGCCATTCCAGCTTCATACCAAGTTCACCAGCCCTGCGAATATTCACAATCAAAGTTTTAAAAAAAAAAGTCTGCAACTATAATCTGTGCTGCAACATTATAGCTTTTTTATGTCTATATCTGACCACAACATAAGTCATATTTGACCGTGATTACAATTGTAACCTAGCATAATTTAAAACCTTCTCGAACCGAGTACCACAAGGTTGACATAATTCAAAACCTTGTTGAAAACATTAAGGTAGCATACACTTTTTTGGTTACATATCATACATCAAAGAGATGAAGATTCATCTCATAAGGGTCTGATAATCTGAAGTTCGGCAAATGGTTGTACAAGCTCGGTTATTCGTCTTTTCGACGTTTACCAAAGCTCAATAACCAATTTAGCTCAATCATTTGAATATGCATTTTTTTTCACAACTAACATAATAAATAAATAAACAAATGAACAAAAAATTAAATTAAACTGAGCTAAGCTCACGAGGGCAAATTAAAACTGAATATGAATGTAACCTTTGTTGAGCAACGTTCTTGTCTTGGGTTAAAAAGGTTGATTTCCAGCCTCTACCAATAGGAGAGTTAGGATTATCATCTTCACCCAAAACTCTGACATACAACAACCCAAACTTCTCAAGCTTCTCAACAAACTCCGGATAACGATCCTTCATCCTATCATAAACAACATGACTAAGAACAATCGGCGTTTCACCACCATTCTTTGGCTCAACTTCACAGAAAAAGAACAACTTGGATGGAAATTCCGGAACCTGAGCCATTTCATGATGGAAAGGGATTTTCTGATCAGGTGGAGATTCGTTGGCGGTGAAGACACGGCCGACGACGTTGGTGCGTGGTGCTGCGCCGCCGATGTAGGGAAGTTCAGCATAATGAAAGGCTTCAACGAGGGAGTTGAAGTGGGAGGCGGTTTGGAGAGGGAAGTTGCGGAGGAGAATTGCGCCGGAGTGGTGGAGGAGGGATTCGAGATAGGGTTTGTGGGTTTTGATAGTGTGTGTTGCGTTTAGAGGGAGTGTACGTGGAGTTACGATCGCTGGAAATGGAGTTCCGTTTGGGAGAATTTTCTGTTCGGGGATTTGGATTTCTACTAACGCATTTTCTAGTTGTGTGGACATGTCTGAGAAATTGAAAGTGGTGGTATCGGCGATGGTGGTTCTGATCAGAGTTTGACGAGTGTTTCTTCCATCTGGATGGAAATTCGGACCATGTTCATCTGCGATAACGGATAACATGGGCCCATCACACGGAACGCACGTGGACTTCTAGTAATTTAGATTTTTATTTAAAAGATCATCCTAATATCATTGAAAATTCCAAATACTCCCTTCCGATCACTATTAAAAAAATTATTTTTTATATTTATTAAATATTTTGTGCATTTGATTTATATCATTGACTAAATATATCAGTTATTTAATGATATAATATAATATTATGTTTTTTTTGTTTACTAATATAGTGACCCTTGTTTGGCACGGGAAATAAAAAACTTTTTTGATCAAATGTATAGATTTTATATTAAGTTATCTTAAAGTTATAAGTGTGATTATAATTTAAATTTGACATGGAAAAAAATATCATTTTAATTTTGTATATATTTTAAAATATCTAAACATTGCACATAACGATTAAAGTATTTGAATTTATACTTATACTAATTATTTGTAGTATAAGATGTACTCATTGTTAAACTTAGCATATGTAATATTTTTGCAAAGATACATCGACGTATTGTATATTAATATTTGTTGACATAATGTATTTTATTAATCATAAAAACTATAAAAATAATATTTTTATTATATAATAGTCAGTGTCAGATGTATACATCTAGTTTGTGAATGCAAACGTTAGATTTTTTACCGGTGTGTATAAATATAGTTTGGGCTACAGAAACGCCGATTGTTATTTGTTTTTATTTTTTACAAAATCAATGGTCTAATGTAAATATTGTATTTTAGGGTAACAACGATGTAAAAAAAAATTGTTATACCTTAAAAGTGCATCAATTAAAAGTCAAAGGCAGGATGATCTCCTTATATAGAAATTGCATGTCATTTAATGACCATTACGCCTTACAAAGAAATTTATAAAAAAAAAAAAACGATTTCCAAACAATACGCAACTTTAGTTTTCTAAAGAATAGAGAAACAACAATTATAAAACATAACCAATGATCATATTTTTTGAAAAACTTCACGATACACAACATTTGTGGTCTCCTTGCAAACATTATTATCTTCATTCAAGATGAGCAGCTTCAAACCTTTTCAAGATGAGCAGCTTCAATGTGGAAAGTTTCACACTTGATTATGATATTTTAGTGTGTCAAGCTTTAATAATTTTATTTTTTAATAAAATATTACTCAAAAGTCTCCAACTTCCTTAACAAACCCATCAAATTACGGCAACTCGCGCTATCTTACAAACAAAACACACATTGTTTTCTATTATTTTCTCTCATGTTCAAATTCCTTTTTCATGTCTGTTTTCTTCTTCTTCAAATTTATGTTCTTTCTTCTCATGAGAGAAATGAACATAATCTTCCCTCCACGAAACCACCACAAATCAACTTTCTTGAACACGTTGTGTCTCCGTTTAACTTTATTTGACTAATTGACATAATTACAGACGTGGAGAATTGCACATTTGATTAGGAAATGTTAATGTGTCAAGTGCGAGTTAAAGTTTTATATTGTATGGAAAATTAGATTTTGAACAACATATAAGTGAGACGACTCATATACGTAATACCTTAAGGTTTAGTGTGAAAACGTGGTGTCAATCTCACTTGTATGGTTGTTATTGGCGGAATACAATGATCGAACCCAATGTAAGTTCACCAGGAAGTCTCAACATTATTCCAGTATTATGATAAACTATTTTCTTAGTTTTTAGATGTCATTTGTTTATTTCTTTCATGCTATATTTTTTATTCAACTTTTATTAGTTTTAAATTCCTTCAGTTTTGTTATTTGGTGGGATTTGATAATTGAATAATTCAAATGAGTTATATTGAGTTGACGAAATACATGTTTATTAGATTTTTTTTAAAAAAAAAGTATATTAAAGAGAGTAAATTACACCTCATATTCTGAAATATGTTTGAATTACACTCTTCTTTATTTTTATGTTAAAATATACATTTCTCTCCCCTCTTATGCAAAACATATTAGAAAACATTTCACTATTCTCTCATAAAATAAACTTGAATTACACTCATCAACCCTCTTATGTTAAATCTCCACCCTCTTATGTTAAATCTCCACTTTCCCCCTTGATTTTTTTTTTTATTTCTTTCAATCTAGAAATAAAATCTAATACTCTCCAAAGAAAAATACTATTGTGAGTCCATTTTAATATAATCGAAACACTACTAAAAAAGCAAAAATTAGTGAGGGATATTTAGAGAGGAAAATCGTGAAATCCCTCTCTAATTCCGTCACTAAATTTTGTGACCAAATAATTTTTGAGAGATTTTATATTTTCCGTCACTGATTTCCCTCGCTAATTTTGCTTGGAGTGTTGGGAATTGAAGAAGTGAGTGTTGAAATGTGTTGAAAGAAAAAAGGATTTTTCTATCATGTGCAAACTTACACATAATGAGAAGTTTAAAGTAGTAACTTTGACTTAGAACTTGTGTTTTTTATATTAAATATATAACTTTTAATCAATAATAAATTGCAATATTTTTGCGAAAGCTATTTATGAAACCTTATGAACATGGAGATGTAAAATTGAACTTGGAAATATTTTATATTCCATGACTTGTGTGCGATGCTTGTTACTTGTTACTTACATTTTTTTTATATATTTATAGGACTAACTACGCCAGTTAGTTAACACTTAACTAACTTTTTTAACAAGTAACCAACACTAATTAGCTACAAACAAATTAAGTAACTCTATTAAATCTTAATTATTCTTTAACATGACTCACACTTCCATTATTTTTATGACTCCTTTGTCTCGTGAGATACAACATTGCTCTTATTTCTTTGGAATATGTATGCAAGTTATTTTTTTGAGGATAACCTCTAAAGGGTTAAATTTGTATTTTAAAATATATTTTAATTTTTAAAAAAATAACAATTATATATTAAAACAGACCAATGCTTTATAAACTTAACAAATATATATTAAAAATATAAATTTAGTCCACCAAAACCTCACCATTTAATTTCTCTTTACCTGTTCAATTTTTTTTTTCCTCTTTACCATCTTTCAAAAAAAAAAATCTCTTTACCAAACAACTAGAGAATACCAAATTTTCAACTATTGCTCAATTTCCACTTATTTTCTTTCGCACCCAAACAAACACATTCTCTACACTACAATACCGAATATGCTTAAACCCTAAAACACTGCACTCTTTGTTCCCCGTAACTACAATTTCTAAAACCCTAAATTCCCTTCAATCATCATCGATCAATGGCGGTAACCACTCAATTGACTCGTCACATTGAGTCCTACGTTGACTCCTCTTCAACTCCATCTCACCAGGTTCACTCCCATCCCCAATTCAATTCCCCAATCATTCAATTTTAATGATTTTTTCTTCAATTTACTGTTTCTCTGTTAATAATGCTTATGTATTGCAGGTTGCAAGCTTGGATGCAATTGGGTTATTGATAAAGACCAATGCTTTAACTCTAGAAGCACTTGTATGTGTTTTAACTTTTTAAGCTAAAAAGTTTTTTTTTTTTTTTTTTCCATATGTTTTAATTCATGCTTTGCTTAATTTGTGTTATTTTATTGACTTGAGTTGTTTTTCCTGTTTTGAAATTTAGGTCAGAGAGTTGGATATGTATTTGACTTCGACAGATGCAGTTATTCGATCAAGAGGTGTGTTTTTGATTATTTTGCAAACTTTTTACAGTAAATATCAATCTCTGTCAGACTATGAAGCATTAACACAGACTCGATATTGACACATCGACACCAGTAATAATTTAAGAAAATTACAAAATTGAAAGTAATCACGTGGGTCGGTGTCGGACAGTGTCACATGTTGGACATGCCTTCAATTAGAAGTGTTGGTGCTACAGAGCTGTCAGTTCATGAATAAGGTAGCAAAACCAAAATTGTGGTGAATCACCTACATATATGAGGAGGGCATTTTATTAGAACCACATCACAAAACTGATACACATTTAACTGTATTTTCTTTAGCCTGATTTTATGCTAATTTTATGTACAAATTAACAATTTATATGTACTCGTGTGCATGTGCGCGGGTGGTCGTACTGTCTATTTATGCATACAGATAGCATATGGATACTATTTGCATGCGTATTTGTGTATGCATGGATGTATATATTAGCATGTATTTTTCTTTGGATTATGTTCTTATTGGTTAACGTCTACTGGGTAAACTTCTTCAGGAATTCTTTTTCTGGCATTTGATTGAATCTTAATTTGTATGCTAAAATTTTGCACAAATTAACAATTAAGAGTTATATGTACTTGTGTGCATGTGAAAGGTTACTATCTATATGGGCATACTAGCAAATACAGCTCATAAAAAAAAATACCGATAGCAATTGCATACAGATACCATTCACATGCCTATTTGTGTATGATCGTAAATTTTTATAGTATGTATTTTGTTTTAGATCATGTTCTTATAGTGAATGTCTACTGGATAAACCTCTTCAGGAATTCTTCTTCTGGCAGAGGTGCTTACTCGCATTAACTCAATATCTCTAGACAGTAAAACTATACATAGCTTGGTTGGGTTCTTCAAGGAAAAAATGGTCAGTATATATATTTATTTATTCTGCTACATGCTTACTTTTTTAAGTTATTTTTTTGGAGAGTTTTAAATTTTTTATTCTAGTTCGTTTTTTATGATGGCTTTCTCTATTCCTTCTGTTTATTCTCACGATTCCTTTCTGAAATCCATGTCACAGAGATTTCATTTACGTAACTATAAGCTTTATAGTTACTCCAAAGTACAACCCTTCAATACACATAATATACCGAGTCTGTGCGCTGTGATACTCAATCCTAAATCTATCCTATTTATAAAAAAAAAACTCAATCTCTGCTGCATTACATGAAGTCTGGTAGTTTTCTTAATTGTCCAAAGTTTTGATATTTTATGAAATTCTTGTGCTTGAACCTTTAGCATTGTTGATTAAACTGGATTGTGGATTGTTGTTCATTGAGTTCACCAAGTTTTGCGATTGATGATTTGTAACCACTTTGATGATGTATAATTTTCCGATGATGTTTTCTAATATTATCTATAATCAGGCAGATTGGAAAGCAGTACGAGGTGCGCTCGTTGGTTGCTTGGCACTGATAAGGAGGAAAAGTGTTGTGGGTATGGTAACGGGTAGTGATGCCAAGTCCATTACTCAATATTTTCTACAACACTTGCAGGTTCAATCTTTAGGATTGTACGACAGGAAGGTAAATTACTTTTGTTGCCAAAAGGCAATAAAATTTATGCTTCTTCTGTAAGGTAGAATTGTCTCATTTTGAAAAGACGTTATGGAAAAGACTCTCATTCAAAGTGAAAATGAATCAGTCTGATAGTTGATCGGTCCTTAGTAAATATTTTTATGCAGTTATGTTTTTTTTTTTTTTTTTGAAATAACAAATGTTAGTTGTTATCTGTTATTTTTCTTAGTGGGGGGAGTTGAACACACGATGGAGTTATCATGTAGTTGTTCTCTCCCCACCTCTAACTTCATGTAAGCTATATTCACTAAACATCTCACCTTTAATTTCTCTGTTTTAATACTGCAGCTATGCTTTGAACTGCTTGATTACCTGCTCGAACATCATGCTGATTCCATTGCCCCATTGGTAGTCCTTACTTCCCTAAACTTCTATACACCAATGATATGAATGTTTTGTTTAACATATAAGCACCATTCCCTTTTCCCTCAGGCTTCCACTTCCCTGTTTATACAATTTGTTACCGATCAGTTTCTCAGTATGGCTTTAACTGAAGGCAACATAGTTATATGAAGCAACTATAAGCTGGACTGGGTATAGTATAGCCCGCTGATTAGTGCCGTGGCATCTCATAATTTGTTGCATGAATATTTAACTATTATATTACCATGTACGTTGTCTATGTCGAGTAAAATATTTTATCCTCTTCTTCAATAATACATTCCTTTTCTTTTCTGGGCTGTTTAACTTTAAAACAAACTAGATTATTATCAATTGGCTTCTGTGTAGCTGCACAAATCTACTTATTCCCAAAAGCAACTGATATGTTTTAAAAATCTGAATTCTATAAATATATTAAGAGACTTTTATGTAGTAGTTGAAAATAAGAACTTATCTTTCCACTTTTGCATATAGATATCAGGATTTACTCAATCAATTTTTTTTTTTAAAATATGCAAAAAAATATTATGAATATGACATAGTAATGAAGTATAAGAGCAGAGGGAAAGTGCCTCTAAAAAAAAAAGAGCAGATGGATAGTTATCCAACTAAATAGAACAATCATGAAGCCGGTTTGTAATCATACTTATTTGTCTCAAGTTTACTGCTTATGGCTCTATGTTACACCAGTAGGCTCATTTATTTTTCTGGAAATCTTATAATACGTTTGTTCTTGACTCTCATGTAGGAGGAGGACCTTATTTTTGGAATTTGTGAAGCCATAGATACAGAAAAAGATCCAGAATGTTTAATGCTTGCTTTTCATATTGTCGAGTCTTTGGCACGATTATATCCTGATCCATCTGGTCTACTTGCAAGCTTTGCTAGAGATGTTTTTGATCTTTTAGAATCTTACTTTCCCATTCACTTTACACATGTAAGCTCAATGTTTCACATATATTTCTCCATTGAACATCTTCCGATTATGAATTCTGATTGCTATACATCAGTTTGCCAATGACCATAGATGATCCACACACTAACAATCTGATTTGTATGAACGCATATCTCCCTGTTTTCCACCTATGTGGCTATGCCATTTTATATTGAGTACTGATGCTGGAAGACTGAAATATGGAGATTTTCTCTGAAAATATCCATTCTCACTGTTATTTGTTTGCAATCTTTGTTTCTTTACCTGAAATTATCCATTTTCACTCTGTTATTTATTTGCAATCTTTGTTTCTTTACCAGCAAACCAGTGGGGATACTCCTGTGCAACGAGATGACCTATCAAGGACTCTGCTGGTACGTGGAACTTTTGTCCAGACTTTGTGGTGCTTAAGTTGTTGTACTTTCTTATAATTAGTCATTCAGTCATTGATGAGAACCTCTTAATTTGTTGTCTGAAATTATGGTGCTTAAGTCGTTGTCTGAAATTTAAACAATGTTATTCAATTTTCATTCGGACTGTTAATTTTAAACCATGTTATAGTCGTTGTACTTTCTTCAGTCATTAATGGTTAGAGCAGAACAGTCAGGATATAAAATAGAAGGTTAGAGCAGAACAGTTTTATGGTTTCTATGCTCTTCATTTCTTTTTGAACATAGACAGTAGTTGGCTGAAAACCTCACAAAGTTCTGGAGATAGAAGGAAATTGCTGGGATTCAAGTTGAATATTTATTTTAAGAGATTTGCTATTGTTTACCAACATCCACATACAGTTATGTTTGTTTTCTTTAGGATAGATTTTAACATCCTGATCTTTGTTCCGTCTTTTCATTCGAAGTGCTTCTTTAGGATAGATTTTAACATCCTGATCTTTGTTCCGTCTTTTCATTCGAAGTGCTTCTTTAGGATAGATTTTAACATCCTGATCTTTATTCCATCTTTTCATTCGAAGTGCTTTTCCCTGATGTAGCTTCATGTCTTGGATTGCATTTTCTGTGTTTTGGTGGAAGATAGAGGGGAAGAACCATGCAATGCTGAGTAGCATTCAAATGTTATGTTTACCCAGATTTTTTGTATGTAAAAGTTATATATAGTGTAAGTTAGCATTCGCACATTTATTTCATATGGTGTAGCGAGTACTCTGGGAAATTTCAAATATCAGTAGCCATGAGCGTTTCTTGTATTTAAAGGTACATTGATTTAGAAGCAACTGTACAATCAATAATTAGTCAGCTTTTGAGCATATAGCATCTTAATCTTGTCAACTTCTTATAACTTTATTGCCCTGGATTAGCTTTTGCATTTATTAGTGGCCTTCTGCACCACCTAGATTTAGGAGTGACATATATATTAGATTTGCTTGGGTTGAAAAACTTTGTTGCATATTGTTGTCTTTTTTATGTTGATCCATTCTCCTCATATTCTGCTTCCTTTACCTAATAAAGGAAGCAACATGCAAATATACATGTTTCATGTTTGTGTTATATTTGTGTGTATAGGATTCATTTCATGCTGTTCAGGCTTAGTATCCTCCGTAAATGGAAGAGCATTTTTCATCTTTCCAAATGCAATTGTAATCTGATACGATATTTTATATTTTACATATAAAAATCGTGAGTATATGTTATTCAAGTTCTATTTTTTAATATGAAATCTAAATATTTTAATTTTCTGCAGTCTGCCTTCGCTTCTACACCCGTTTTGGAGCCATTTGTCATTCCTCTCCTTCTTCAGAAACTTTCTTCTTCACTACATTCATCAAAGGTTGGTGTTTCTTTAATATGATTATATATTTCTTTCTAAATATTTGTGTAATTACCATCATACCTTTTTTTTTTTAAAAGAAAAACTTAACCATTTATAGTTTCCTGTGTGTTGGTTTTCTATGCATTCAGATTGATTCCTTACAATATCTTAGAGTGTGCTCCTCCAAGTATGGAGCAGAGAGAATCGCAAAATATACTGGGGCTATTTGGTCTTCATTAAAAGACACTTTATATACTTATTTGGGGGAGCCAGATTTCTCTTTGACTCTAGCACCCACAGATGGTATTAACTTTCCAAAGAATGAAGTTGTAGTTGAAGCTCTCTCCCTCCTTCAGCAGCTTATTGTGCAAAATAGTAGTCAGTTAGTTAGTTTGATAATTGATGATGAGGATGTCAACTTCATTACCAACAGCATTGCATCTTATGAGATGTACGACACTATTTCTGTGCAAGAAAAGAAGAAACTACATGCTATTGGTCGCATTTTGTATATTTCTGCCAAGACTTCCATTCCTTCCTGCAATGCTGTGTTTCAAAGTCTTTTCTTAAGAATGATGGATAAATTGGGATTTTCTGTTAGCAACATTGATGGCTTGCAAAATGGTGGTATTTTGACCTCACAAAGTGTTAACTTCGGATTCCTCTATCTTTGTATTGAACTACTCGCAGGATGTAGGGAATTGGTTATTTTGTCTGAGGAAAAGCATGAGACATATTGCACCACACTTCATAGTTCCTCAGCTGTCTTATTTAATGCCTTTGGTTCAGTCTTAGCTGTAACTGCTGACAGATGCCCCTCTGATCCTGATATATACGTTGGAGGTGATTGCTCTTTTTTATTTAGTTTAACATTTTCATCTACAAGAATTTTAATTGTATTTTGTTAAGTGGTACTCCTCTTCAATAGCTGTATCATGAACTCATGAGTCACGACAAAGTTTTAGATTTCCTGAGGTTGTCAAGGAGAAGACTCTGATATACTGAGTCATGTATTGGAAAAGGGACTTTTGCAAAACACACCAAAAGAATCCTAGGGTATATTTGGTTTGAGCAAAAATTTAATTTTCAAGTTTTCCCTTTTAATTACAAAACTGCCACCTTCATTAAAAAGAAAATTATTCCCTCCGTTAACGTCGTTTAAGGTTTTTACACACATATTAAGAAATACAATGATTAAAAGAAGGGTCTTGTTAACAAGTGCCCTTAGGGCACTAGTTAAGGTTTCAAAAATAGAAATATGGTAAGTTTTATGCACAAAAATTTACTTTTTCAAGTTTCAAAGTGTTGAATGCATCAATCCCAAGACAAAATTTCTTCTTTAAGCTTCTTAACAAGTGCCTTGAGGGCACTTGTTAACATTTCCCTTAAAAGAAAGAGAATTGTTATTTTACCAAATTATCCTTATTAACTATTGGTTAGTTTTAAAAGTAATACTTTGGAAGTAGCGTGCATAGTATTAATTGGAGGGTACAATTGAAAAGAAAATGTTATTGTTGTATTGGAAATTGACAATGACATTCATTTTGAAACAATTTTTTTTTGTCTAAAGTGACACTCATTTTGAAACGGAGGGAGTAGTATTTTCATCTTTTGCATAGTGTTGATTTTGAGACAAATAGTCTCCCCATGGTTTGTTGAGTGACAAAATTTAGAATTTGTCCCGTATCTCATTTATAGGATCATTCTTATCCTTTCTAGCATCTCATTTTTTTAATAAATCATCAAATCTGTTTGATTCACTGCCTGTGAGTTGTGACATTATTATTATAATATCTTCACAGTGCTGATATTTGTTTTGCTTTTGGTGTTGATATACAGTGAAGGGCTTGCAGATTCTAGCAATGTTTCATTTAGATGTTTTTCCAATACCAAAATCAACATTTGAGAATATTTTGAAGAAATTCATGTCAATTATCATAGAGGATTTTGGCCAAACAGTACTATGGAATGCCACATTGAAAGCATTATTTCATATTGGCTCATTTGTTCAAAAATTCAGCGAGTCTGAAAAAGCTATGAGCTACAAGAATTTTGTTGTAGACAAAATTATGGAAATGCTGCCTCTTGATGATATTGCTCTGCCTTTTTCACTCAAAGTAGATGCATTATATGATATTGGCATGACCGGTATGAAAAATATGCTGACAATTCTTCAAGCGATGGAAGGAGCTATATTTACCAATTTATCCGAGGTCTGTGTATGTTTATATTCATCATCTTATCTGTCGTTCAAGGCATCATGGAATATGTCATCTCACTTTTAGAAAGTTTTTGGGCTTATTTTGTCACTGACTGCTTTTTGTTTTTACTATAATGTTGTGAAGTCAACCCCACTTAGTGGGATAGGGCTTGGTTTTTGGTGAATAATGTTGTGTTTACTTATTTGGATATCATTTTAACTTTCTGGTTTTTGTTTATCTAGGTCCATAGAAATTTAACGTCTCATGAAACTGCTGTTCAGCTTTTGCAGTGCTATTCTTGCAAGCTACTTCCATGGTATTCAGCTTTTCAGTGCTTACATATTATTTTCACTTTATTGTGACTATATGAACTTTCTTTATTATAGCTGATGTTTTGGATTAGAAGTAATGGATAGACTAATCGTGCTTTCAGTTAATGAACTGTTCGCAACATAATGCTATTCAGAAACTGACAATTTCTGATGTATCTTATATTTTTGAATTGAATATGGGCAGGATCCTTGAAAATGGAGGTGCAGAGGAGTTCGTGGTGCAATTTGCTGTGGATATTTGGAACCAAGCAGGAAATTGCATGGATTTTAATTCTCCGTTTGAGGAAAAGGTAAATCTAACAGTCACACTTATGAATTAATCTTCCCTATTTATTTTAAGGAAATTGCATTGTTAAAATCCTGTACTTATTATTGTATAAATGCAACTAAGTAGATAATCCCGGTAGTAATAGTGATTTTTCCTGCTTGTTCTGCAGGGTCTACATGATGCAATGATGAAAGCGATGAGAGTTTCTGTTGGGTGTTGCTCTGTAGAGAGTCAAAATGTTATAATTCAAAAAGCTTATAGTATACTGTCGTCACATACCAAGTTTCAGCTTAATGATGTAGGAAGATTGCCATTAACTTCTGGAAAATATGACATTTCCCCTAAGGATGAAGGGATACTTTTATTATTTGCATCAGTAATTATTGCACTTCGCCCCAAAACACACATTCCAAATATAAGAGGGCTTCTGCATCTTTTTATAATAACCCTCCTCAAGGGCGTTGTTCCAGTTGCACAGGCTTTGGGCTCTATGCTCAACAAACTCACTTCGAAATCCAATGGTGCAGAGAAGTCTGATGAACTTACCTTGGAAGAAGCTCTTGATATTGTATTCAACACAAAAATATGGTTTTCTACTAATAATATGTTACAGATATGTAATGGATCAAGTAATGGGAGCGAAATTGTTCTTACTGATTTATGTCTCGGCATCACAAATGATAGATTGCTTCAAACCAATGCCATTTGTGGGCTCTCATGGATTGGAAAAGGTTTGCTGTTGCGTGGTCATGAAAAGATTAAAGATATCACAATGATATTTACAGAGTGCTTAATATCAGACAGAAGAAAGACTTCCATGCCTTTAGTTGAAGGCTCACTTGAAAATACTGAAGAGCAGAAATGTGATCCTCTGGCAAGGAAATGTGCCACGGAAGCTTTTCATGTTCTTATGAGTGATGCTGAAGATTGTTTGAACCGAAAATTTCATGCCACAGTACGGCCTCTATATAAGCAGAGGTTTTTCTCTTCCATGATGCCCATCTTTCTGCAATTGATCTCAAGATCTGATTCTTTATTGTCCAGGTAGATGTAATGTGCTTTCTCAAACAAAAACTTTTTTCCCTCGTAGTGGCATTTGTGAGTAGCTGTTATATTATATATATATATATAACTTTGATTGATACCTTTTTAACTGTAACTAGTCTGTGTCCATTGTCTGAAGTCTCTGTACACTCAAAGAATGCAGTATTACTAAATTGACAATGAGCTGTAGCAGCTATTTTGACTTGGAGTTGTGCTATATTGTCTCCCTTCGCCTGACAAATATCTAAACTTTTATTTCTACTATTTCAGATCTTTATTGTTACGAGCCTTTGCACATGTCATGTCTGACACTCCATTGATTGTTATACTGAATGAAGCTAAAAAGGTTAGTTTGAGAAATTTTGAACTATCAGTAATTACTTATCTTACATTTATCTGACTATTAATTTTGTTTTTCTATTAAAATTTCATTTGTAAAATTTGCAGCTCATACCAATTCTTCTGGATTGCTTGTCTATGTTGACAGAAGATATCCAAGATAAAGATATCTTGTATGGTCTGTTGTTAGTTTTATCTGGGATGTTGACAGAGAAAAATGGTAATTGCAATGGCTGTAGTATTTAACTTACCTGTTTTTTAAGGTTGTAGTTTGTTGTGAATTTGACGTTGTCGCATTGCGATTCTGTTTAGTTTTCTTTTTAGTTTCTTTTTATTATTTCCTTGTGTGAAAGAACTGAGCCCCACTAGAAGGATCAGTTTCAATGTTAGTACAGATTTTCACAATCATTTGCCATTGCATCTGTTGCTAGATTGTTCTGGTGCAATTTTTGGTATTTGCAAATACTAGTGTGTGTTCCTTGCTGGCACACTTGATACTTAATGTTGATTCTACTTGTGTTTCAACAAAGTATTAGGATGCTAGTCATAATTGTGTCGGGATGAAGATGATGACAATCATGTAATTTTTGGCAAGAAAGAATGACCTGTAAATGTTCTTACGTAAACCATGTTCATGCATGCAGGACAAGAAGCAGTCATTGAGAATGCACATATTATCATCAATGGTCTAATTAAGCTTGTGGACTACCCTCATAAGACGGTATCAGACTTCCTTGTATAATTTATTTACTGCTAAAACATGCTGACTTTAGTTGTATTATAAAGGAACTTCATTGCCTAACATTTTGGCAGTTCGAATAATCTAGACATATTTGCTGTTCTGAGCTACATTAGGGCCAGAAAAACATGGCTGAACTGCTGGTTATTTTTGGCAGTAACTTAGACAATACAAAATCTTGTCGCAATTAAAAAACAAGCTTTTTCAAAAGAGCTTAGGTTTCTCAAACTTATTCAGTGATGGTTTTGTGCTCAAGAATTCCTGCCAAAACCTTTAAATCCCTCATAACTTTGTTGCAATCTTAATTGTTTAAAGCAATCAAAATTAATAACAATATTGATGGTGGATTTCTTTTTCTCCCCCTGTGCAGCTTGTTCGGGAGACAGCTATTCAATGTCTTGTTGCATTGTCTGAGCTTCCTCATGTGCGTATCTATCCGTTGAGAACACAGGTTTGTCAAGCTTTTAGTTGCATTTGTTCAAATACTTGATTCGTTGATATCCAATATGTGCTGATTGTTCAATGCTTTGAATAAACAGTTCCATAATTTTGCATATTGTTAACCTTTGTATTTTCATTTTTGGAAACATTTGAGTGCCTATTATTCTTAATGTTATTCACGCCGATTATATCAGGTTCTGCAAGCAATATTTAAGTGTCTCGATGATACAAAGAGATCTGTTCGTAATGAAGCTGTCAAATGCCGGCAAGCATGGTCAGTACTTCAAAATTTTCAGGAACCTTTATTTTTCTATCTGTTGCAGTGAACTGTTATGTTTGCTTCTTTTACTCATATTTGCACGACTATTTGACAGGGCATCAATTGCCTCATCTAGGAGTCTTCGTTTCTGAAGTTTAACCTCAGCTTCCTAATTCCAAGCTATTGGAAACGCTTCCGAGTGTTTGTTTATTAGAGATTCTTTCACCCAAAGAAATTTTTCAAAAATTTTGCACTAGTTGAGTCGATTATTGATAATATTGCTTGTAAATATCTAAGGTTGTAACTCTTATTGGTTTGTATTTATAGCAATTAGTTGAGTCTATTACATGATTCTAGATGTTAAGTTAAAGTCCATTGAGACAACTGACCATTCATAACTATGAAGATTAAGGGTTGAGACTAGTTTAACTGTCTGTTGAAACAGTTTGTATGACTGAGGTGGATGAAAGCATGGAAATGAGTGAAATATAGAGATAAACGTGCTGCTTTACATACTTATAATTTAATCGCGTTTGATTATCACCCGATTAAATGTAATTAACTTTTCTCGTGACAAACAAAGTTGTGCTCATTTAAATTCAAAGTTATTATGCTAAAAAGTTGCGTTGTTCAGTTTGAAAACAATGTTGGTCAGAATAATGTTATACGGGATGATTTATAAACATAATCATTATGCGGTTAGTAAAACATTTTTAAAATTTTGCTACTGCTACTGACACCCCAATGATATTCGCCGACCGATGAATACGTCATTTTCATCATAATTCATATCAAATACTATCCTAAATAAAATAGTTAACTATGGAATAAGTTGCAAATACTTGTTTCAAATCTGAAATATCAGTTAAGTTTGATGCAGGGGACACCTACCTCTCCCAGTGCTAGTAACATGTATGCCGAAAATTTCTTGAGATTTTCAGGATGAAACATAGCCTTTCATGATTGTAATGTGTGACGGTCTATGTTTCTTACCAAAAGTATTTATCAGTAATGAATATGCCACAAAAATATCATTCAATTCTAGTTAGAGGATATTAACTGCTATCAAATAACAGAATTCACTTTATATGGACAAGCTTCTACAAAACATACTTATCATTAAGATTCTCCTATATAAAAATCTAAAAACCACTTAGAATATCAAGTTGTTTATAGTTTTTCTCGAAAGATAATTTTTTTAGGGATCTTCATTATGACAAACTTACAAAATAGCTTATTCTTTTCTTAAAAGTGTGGCCATCACAGAGTTTGAAAATTGGTATAGAAGTTTTAATTTCTGGACTGTATCACATGACGCGGCGGCAATATTATTGTTGTGGTAGTGTCTGCAACGACATCAACCCGCAATTGTGCTATGGTTATAAATCACAACAAAACACTTATCGCAACACCACAACATAGTGGGAACAAACAACGCCTACATTAGACCGCAACAGACTATATATTACTTACCCAAATTATTTCTCTAACTTCCTTTTCTTTAAATCAATAACTAAAAGAGCATTTTAAAGGAATGGAGATAATTTAAAGTAACAAGAAGTTGATAGTGAGATTGATATGAGCTTTTAGAGAGAAAATATAATATGTGTGACTTCTAAGATAAGTAATAAATTATAACATTTGGTACAAATTAAAAATAAATTCACATCACAAAGACTGCCATACACATCGCAACAACTGCAATGTCTGCAATCACAGCGACTAATATCACGACCAAAACCACAATTTAAAATCATTTTGAGCAAGAAAAAAATTATAACAGTTTCTATAGTTGAGGCAATAAGAGAGTCACAATGAACTTGTAACATAATTTCCTTTATAGTGATAGTACAAACTATAATGCTTCATAGCAGGATTCCTATAGCCCTTTTTGATTAAAAAAAACATAGGATAGACCTGATATACATTTGGCAGCACAATGCTTTCAAACAGGCAATATTGCATTTCCAATTCTAGTGGTGATCTTGACATTTTTTTCCCTTCATAGTTACAAAATTCACCAATTACATTTTGCATGCCTTCATTAAATTCATATATATATCTCTATAAGGTCTTTACTTAGGGCGACATGCTCTATCCACTGGCCCAGCTTGCCTAGCCAGTTGAAAATAAGTTTCAAGTCTCTTTCTCAATGCTGCATACTCTCTCTTCATTTGTTGAAAGCTCTTCCTGCATCTGCATTTTCACAAAACACCAACAATTCTCTCAGTACTCAGAATATATAGAAAAAGAAATATTAAAAAAAGTTTGTAATAACAATGGTTTTTCCAAACAACTCTTTCTCAAATTTTACAAAAAAGTCTCTTATTATTTTTTATTTTTTTAAATAAAAGAAGAATCATATTCCTTGATGAAATGACAGTGTACTAATGAACATAGATTTAATGCAAGCTAGATTACCCTTCTGCATTTCCTGTCCTGCAATATTCCCTAATTAGAGTTGATTCTGCTTTCACCTTTTTGGCCCCAATGCTGCAAACCATAATGAAGCAAATTATATTAAATTCATTGTTGAAATATGTAAAGTAACATAGTGTTCACTTTATCACATACTATATAATAATTCACTCAATCCAAACTTATATGTAAATATATACCTTGAGCTGCTTCCTTTAAACTGGTGCATAATTGTGTCAAGCTTGTTGAAATCCAATGGATTCCTCTCCCTGCCACAATCACAAAAATGACACCAAGTTAATTTTTAAATATTAATGTATAGAAAATTCAAAGTATAATGAAATTAATATAATTAATAACTTACAGTGTTTGTTCCAAGCTAGAGATAAGCCTAGATGAATCACGATAGTAAAGAGTGACAATTTCTTCAACAAAGTTAGGATTAGCATCATCTTGCAATTCTTCAAGTTGAATAAACTGTTCATCAAGATGTCCCTGAATATGGCCAAAAGTATTTGATTAGTTAGATAACCACCAATGAAGAATATAATGTCGAGTAACATACATAAATATTGTGTATCGACTGTTAAGTACGTTTTTTTGTAAGGTAAATATAACATGAAAACACAACAATAATGTTTGAAAAGACAATGTGGTCCCAAGATGTAACATGTTGTATTCTTAAATGATTGGCAATGAAAAAAAGAAAGTTATAAGGTGAAAATTAAGGAACCTACTTGATCAAAGAGGGACTGTTTCATTGCAGCAAGTTGCCTGCGGGAATTGTTTCTGTCCATGATTGATGATTAGAAGAAGAAGAAGAAGAAGAAGCTGAAGGGACACAGAAAGAATAAAGGAAAGGAATGAACAATGTAATTGTAGTTGGAATTGGAATGCATGATTTTTGTAGTTGGGGTAGGAGGGTTTTTATAGCACCCAAAAGATGTCCTGTCCTATGCTTATTATTTATGCTGTATATGTGTAAGAGAATCTAGTGACTGTGATTTAATCATGTAAAATGGATCACTTCATATGGCACTTCTAGTAGGGGAGTGAAAGCATGATTTGTAAATTAACATCCTTAATTTATTCATAAGATTAAAGATTTTTTTATTGATTAAAAAATACTAACAAGATTCAAATTCTAGATATGTCAAATCCTATGTAAAGTTTTACTGGCTAAACTTTTATTAAAATATAGATGCACAAACTTGATGTAAAATACCTATATATGATTGTGGAGACTAATATATCAAGACTATTGAGATTTTTTTAAAAGGTTAACATTATCCGACATACGTGATAAATAAACATAAATGAGAAATCGAACTAAGTACGTATTACTTTTGTTTTAAGAAAAAAAAAAATATGTCCCTTGTGTCAAGATTGATATTTTATTATCGAAAGAAATTTAGTGTCACATTCGAACAAAAAGTCTCATTCCACCAAAGTATTATATGTAAATAAATATGTAACCATGTATTATATAGCAAATAGCAAATGTAACCATGTGCAATCAATTAAGCAGGGGAAAAAGGTTTAATACTTTAATTAACACCATTACACAGTACTTGTACGGATCATTGGGGACATCCTTTGAGCTTCCTGCTTGCTTCTTGTGATGTTAGAGAACATATATGTAAAGAAGATGAATGACTTCTTTCAAATCAAACATTCTTTGGCATCTTTTAGCATTTAAAATGACAAATACATTTGCTAACCAAAAAGATGACCACTACATTAATAATTTGTGAATATTGGTTTTTATTTTAAGATAATGTCAAATCTTCGTTTGAAACATTTCTTAATATATACTTGGTAAATTTAGCTGTAAAATATTGGAATACAAGAGAAATACTAAGGCTAAATTAATCCCCATATTTATTTTTTGAAGCAAATCCTCATATTTTTTGAACGGAAAACCTCATATTTAGTTTGAAATTGAATATATGATGCACTAAATAATATGTAAACTTTGAATTTTGTCATATATGCCATGAGTGACACCTGATAATTGAAATACTTCGGTATTTTATTTTGACATCCTTAAAGTTGTGGGACACCATATAATTATACCATCCCACTACTTTTTCACTTTTTTACTTATTTTTTCTCAACATCTCTTTTTGCGTGCAGGCACAAATTTAGCTTCATTATATACATTATATACAGTGTGGTATTTGACAACTATTTTGGGTTGTACAAATATCACACCTCGTTTTTTATACCTATAAATTGTCAAATTTAGTTTTATTTTGACCTGCAAAGATGAAATTAGTCTTTGTTTCTATAAAAAAGTTATTTCTTTTGTACCAAAACAATTTTATTGATATCTCTCTAAAATATATGTTTTTGATCTTAACCATCCGATTTATAGGAGAAAGGAGTTCATGTAATCTCTCGTTAGGTAAAGAGGTAACTTAAGTCTAATTAAAGATTGTTCTAGTCATGTTTTATATATTATATGTCAATTCATTAGGTGTTATCACGGACGGTTGGTTTCATATCAATCAGGTAGCATTGGCTAACCCAAAAGATTTTTTTTTAATAATTTAGTGTAGTTTTGTATTTAGCTACCCCATTGATATATTATTTGACTACTCCAAACAATTTTGTTGGTTCAAAGAGGGATGATATTAATAAAATATTGATAATCTATTTGGTTTAATGTCAATTATAGATAAATTTGACTTCTTAAAACTTCATAAAGCTCAACTTTTATAAATAATTATTGTTAAATTTTATTTCCTTTGTTGTTGTTTCATTAAATATAAGTAAAAATTATTGTGAATTTATTTTACTTATCAATTATCAATTAATTAGTATATTAGTTTTTAAAATATATTTTATTTCTTCTTTATATTTGACTCTCTCGTAAAAATTGTGCTAGCTTCGGAGCCGGGTGTTATACTCTTTAAAAAGAAAAAAGAGTAGAGAATTATTAATATCTTCAAAAAAAAGTATATGATCATCATCATATTTGGGAATCCATTGTAAGGTCACCACTGCTGTGTGACACCACTCAAATGCAAACTATCTATCCTGTCTAAAAATGAGATAAAGAAAGGTTATTGACGGCAGATGAAGATGCATGCATTAACATATTCCATCTCTGCTATACGGATGGATGCATAAAAATAAAAGTATGAATAGTTAAGTGAGAAATTCATTCCATTTTTTATATATAAAATGAATAATTTAAAAGGAAACAAACATAGCCAAATATAGCATATGCCCTGCGCTCTCTAGTCTCAACTCAACAGATAAATTAACTTAAAGAAATTCCAAAAACATTATTATTGGGCATCACATGAGACAAAGAATTTATCCTCAAAAGGAATCCTGCTTATGGCGGTTAATTTATACCGTAATGTCATAACAAAAGAAGAAAGAAAAAACCATTTCAATGATTGGATTATTTGTAACTCTAATATAATACCAATATTGTTAGACTAAATATTTTTCGTTGTGTTGTTTTTCGATTCGACTCGTCCAAACTAAAAATAAAAGAACCTCAAGAGTTTTTTTAGAGGTTCAAAGGTTTAGTTTTTATGAAATGATAGTATAAATATTTTTATTTATACATCCAATCAAACCACACAACGTAACATATTTTAAAAAGACTAATCTAAAAAAGTAACATTTTTTTTTTGAAAAAAAAAGAAAAAAAAGTAACATTATGATGTCATCTAATTCAATACATATATAAATAAATTTTCATTGGCAATCATGTATAAAATGTTAATCTCCTCTCAACAAAAAAATGCAAGTGTTAATCTCTTTCAATCATGATACATATCGCATACATTGATTGCATGCCTTGTTTTTAAAGAATAAGGTTTATGTTTCATAAAAAAAGGTAATTAAGGTTTATGGCTGGAAGAACTTACTAGTAATGAAAAGTTGAGAATGTTGTTGATTCCATGAAAAGACATTTGCCATGATTAAAGTGGGATACTTGGTTTATATATTTTTCTTTTCATCAATTCTAGAACCAGAATGAATGTTGCTGTACAAAGAAACACAATAATTATTTTTCCTGCGTTTTCAGACTTTTCTCATTGATATATATGCAAGATTATATTCACCTACAAATCAAACGATCGATTCCATATTAGAATATATATCATCATTATTACGTATGTATTCTCGTTTTTTTTTATATTCTAAATCTATATTATTCTTTATTTTAAATACATAAAAGAATCATATTTTTCATTCCTCATAACTTAAATCCATGCGTAAAGTATGTATTCTCATTTTTTTTTATTTTCATTTTAAATCTATATCATTCTTTATTTTAAATACACATCAAAGAATCATATTTTTCATTCATCATAACTTAAATCCATGCCTAAAATATGTTAATCGATCGTTTGATATTAAGAGAATCACTTCCTCCACTATATATCATTCTCTCCTGAGTTGAAAGTATACATTTACCTCATTTCTTGAAAGATAGTTGAATTAATACACCCTCCTCTTTTATGTTAGAGTAAATTACATTCACCATCTTCGATAGATGTTCGAATATTTTTTTTTTTGAGTAAAGATGTTTGGATTATTACACTTATCTTATATTAAAATATACACTCTCTTCTATTGAGAAGTAAAAAGCTTGAGTAAATTATATTTCTCTCCCTTATGAGATGTTTGAATTACATACCTCTCTCTTAATAATTAAATATACATACACTTCAGTTCATTTTAACATAAATACTTTTATGATATATCTTCTAACTTTGATCCACAATTTTAAAAAATCCATTTATTTATAATTTCAATGTCAAGGATAATTAAATTTAAATATTTGATTATAATTTAGAATATAAAATCCATTTTTAAACAATCATATTTTATCGGCTTTAATAGCTTTTCACATATTTTAATTTTATTGTGTTTTTTTCTTCATATTTTAATAGGGTTTAAAAATATATATTAATTATATTGTGAATCAAAAGTAAAGAAAAAATGCATTCAAATTTTTATTATATTAAAATGACCCATAATACTATTTTTCTTTGCATTTTGTGTTTTAGACTATTGTTGCTAGATTAAAACCACTAGACTAACCTAAGTGAGTCAATTTTGGTTTGATTTATTAAATTTATATAATTTAGTTTCTTGTTTCTTTTTTAATTCATAATAAATTCGATTTGATTTGATCTTTGTTGAGATAAATATTAATTATAGATAAGATTTTATTAATTTTAATTTTGAAAATAAGAGAATGAGGTATTTTTATTTTTTTATTAAATAAGACAATATTTTTGGAGGTCTAAAGGCATTTCCTTTTGGCGGCCTTACCCTTGGCCTCCCTGGGTGCACTACATCATTGCATGTGGAAATCTCTCCCTCCCCTAAATGATCCATCTAAAAAAAATCATTGCTACTGAAAACCCAATTTCTAGAAATACAAAGGAAAATGTATAATTTTCTAAGGTACCACTGCACTTTTGAATCTTATCTTTCATGTCACCACCATCTTGTGGACACTCACTTCTTTTAAAAATAAGGAACCTATGGCATTGATTGGTAGCAAGAAATAAAATGAAATTGAGTGGGAATGAAATAAGGGTGAAGCTTAATAAGAGGAAGGCCAAGGGAAGTAACAAAAAAGACAGAGTGGTCACAAGTGATTTTGACTGTAAATAGAACAGTTCCCTCTTACCCATTTTCTAATAAAAAAGTCAACCCCTCAACTTTTCATTGGACATGCAATGGAACAATATAATGGCTCCTTAGCCAAGTTGTACAATGGCCATGTTGATGGCAACCATGAATATCGGTGTCCATTTCAACTATGTTCTTAAATAAATTGAATATCAAATTGATTACTTTGATATTACTTACCCATTTAGTAATCAACTATGACGCACTGTCACCGTATAGACGATACTAATACTGACACGACGATGTTAACAATATTTAAAAAATGGACATACATATGTTGGTCATTGAACAAACCTTCAATTAATAAAAACTTTAATGAAGTAAACATAAATACTCGTTCTTAACTTCCTAATTGCATGGTCAATTGCATGCAAGTTAATCTTATAAGTTATAATACAACCGATTTGTGTTAAGAGCTAAAAAAAAATTAAAGGAGTGAACGAACCAATGGTAGAACTCTTGTGAAGGAGAAAAAAAATAAAAAACCTCATAATTTAGTAGAGCTCGAACTACATGGAGCACTTTCTCGATTGCTACATGAAGTAATTCAACTGCACTCCATTTTTGATTATTTTTAACTCTATAAACTGTAGTAAATATGGTGCACATAGAATAACAAAGGGGAATAATCAATCATGTAACCAAAAGAGGGAAAAAAAATACTAGAGGAAATTTTTTCAATGATTGACATAAGAATTTTGCACTGCATCTCAGTGGTCCTCGTCATTTCTTTCTATGCAATCACAGAAACAAGTGTATTTGGCTCCTATCATAGGAGAAAGAAGTATTGCACAAGAGATTCTTTATGCATTAATTCTTTCCTTTTTCTCCTAATACTTATACTACCATGGACGTGACAAGACCAGAGAGTATTCTAATCTGCAGCACAATTTAACTATAACCCTATCATTCCTCCAATGATATAATTAATTTCTTTAATATCTATGTGGTCACATCTTCTCTTTTGCAACAAATTAAAGAAGTGGAATGTTTTAGGTGGTGGAAGAGGATCAGAATCTTGTTTTTCTGTCTTTTTATTCTAGACTCAGATTTTTTCTCTCCCTCTTATCGATAACTCCTATGTTGATAAGAATTCCACTCTGGACTATGATAAGAATTCCTCTGCATGAAACTGAAAACCTAGCGGTTCCATGTAAAATATTGCATCAAGACTAGTAGTCATTGTAGGAGTGGAATTCAAGTGTGAGTGGTTTGTCTTAGTCACCTAGCAATGGGATATTATAGCGATATAAGAGAGGTGATTCATATACTTAGGTCTAATAGCAATTTTAGTCCTTTAATTTTTCTAAAGTTGCGATTTTGACCCCTAAGAAAAAAACTACAAAATCGCCCCATAAGTTTTGCACATGTGACAATTTTGGCCCCCAGGGTCAATTTTGACTCGGTCTACGCTGACGTGGCACCCTAAGTGAGGTGCCACGTGTTATTTTTTTTATTTTTATTTTTGCCTTGGGGGGCCAAAGCTGCTACAGTTGCAAAACTTAGGGGGCGGTTTTGTAGTTTTTTTTCTTAGGGGGCCAAAATCACAACTTCGTGAAAGTTAGGGGGTGAAAACTACTATTAAGCATACTTATTATCTTAAGGTTTTTGAGTAAAGATGTAGTGTCAAAGTCTTTTAGCGGTCTAGTCATTAACCTGTTATAGCTTCCGGTGCTCGCATTCCCCAAAAACTTGTATCAAAGTCTTGATTTGGTTTGGTGAGGGAGTGGGAGAGAAAGTCGATCAAGGTGTATTTGATCCTTGTATCAAAAGTCTTTCTGACTATGCAGTCGGAAGGCGCAAGAGTGGATCCTTGTGTTAAAAGTCTTTCTAGTAGTGTAGGAATCAACTAAATGAAAGTTATACGTGCTCATATATTTTTTTTGACAAAAGCAAAACGATATTCATTCATTCAAATCGATAGAATACATCAGATACAATAACATCATCAATATCGCTAAAAACGTAAAGGATGAAACTGCGAACAAACTTACAACATCCAAGTTAATAGCATACAACGACAAAATGCCTACGAATAATATGATCAAATCAAAATCACCAGAATACCCATGCTTCCGGATCTGCAACGTTGACGTCCAAATCATTGATTGGATCTGTAATTGATTGACTGAAGCTGATCTTTCAATAGAAACAAACAAACACCGCAACACAACGCGAAATCAAACAACGCCGCACAAGACGACGAACAACACAACGTTGCACTCAGACGACGAAATCACAAAAAAAGGAAAAATCACTTATGTGAAAATCACTTATTTGATTGAAAGAAAGGGAAAAAGGATGCAGAGGGGTGACCTAAAATCACCCCTCCTCGATGAATGAAAGAGAAAGAAAACCTAGAGAGAAGGTGGAGTTTCTCTCACTAAAAACACTAGGGTCGACTATACGTGCTCATATATCTAATGTCTTAAGATTGTGATTGAGATTGTTACTCTCTTCCAGACTCCTCAAGATACGTTAGTAATTTTTTCAAGCCAAATGGGGTATGTACTGTTATAATTTACAACAAATTCCATTCAGAAACACTCATTAGGAACATAACATAAAGAATAGACAAATAAGAAGAGAGAAAACAAGGTTTTTTTTAATGACAATATATATATATATATATATATATATATATATAAGAGTACACCAAGAAGGATGACCGAGGACACCCCAAAACAAGAAAACATCCCCAGCAAACTCCAAAGGTCAACAACAACAAGCTCAAGAGAGAACCGCAAGGCACACCAAAAACACCAAACACAAAAAACAAAAAAGATACACCAAAACTGCAGCAACCAACAGCAACAGAGCGCACCAAACGACCACCTGAAAGGAAAGAGAAGCAAAGGAGGATCCCAAGAAGACAGGCCGGGGAGGATGAGGCAAAGAACCCCCACCCTAACCCCCCGCAAACCCAGGGAGAACCCCCCCCCCCCCCCCCCTAAACACTACCGCTGCCAGCACAAGACGGGCTGCATCTCCCACTCATGGAAAGAGCAGGAACTAGGAGGGCACTTAGCCAAGAACCACTTCCAAGGTAAGAGTTTAGTTTAATCCACCACTGGCTCCTCTCTGAGAGCGCCGCCGGAAAAAATAAGGTCATTCTAGGACGTTCAGATGGTCCAAATAACAACATGCCAAACTATGAGAAGACCAAACCTAACCCTCTTCCCCCCACCTAAGCTCGTAAAGGACAAAAGCTGCCCGACAAGACCTAGAGGCAAAACAAAATCCCAACCCAACCACCTAGAGACCTGATACCACACCGGGAAGATCGAGGGACACTCGAGGAAAAGATGCACAGACGACTTCGTCGACGCCTCACAGAAAGCACACCCAAACCCCCCTCCGGAATCGGGACACCACGCCTAAGAAGGTTAAATCTGGTAGGAATCCTATCCAGGATAAGCTGCCAAGAGAAAACAATCACTTTTGACGGAGCACCCGACTTTAAAATTTGGGAGACCGCCTGTAAACTATCGCCTACAAGGGCGCTCGAGGCCGGCAGACGGCGAAGGAGCACAGAGTAAGCCGACTTAACCGAGTATTGACCATCGAAGCTGAACCTCCAGGACCACGTATCCCCCCTCGCCACACGGGTATTTTTGGCTGCAATCAGTAATAATTGATTGAGGAGGTCAGCCTCCCAAACAAACAGAGGCCTCATCCACCTAAGATTCCAAGCCCAAACACTCCCCTCCCACCTACCTAACTCCCTAACTCTACCATCGGGTTAGAGAGATAAGCGAAAAAGCCTACTAAACCTAACCCTAAGGAGAGCCTCCCCACACCACGGATCATGCCAGAAATGGGTTGATAGGTCGTCCCCAACAAACCAGACCCCAGAGGCCTCCCTATCATCCCCGAGAAGGGAAATGTTCAACCCCCAAGAGGACACCCCACGGAGGCCCGGAGGCCTGCATCCAAGGTGGGGAGAGGGGTGACAACCACCATAGCGGGCATGTATAATCTCTCTCCACAAACCACCTTCCCCCGTCAGATATCGCCACCTCCACTTAGCCAACAAAGCAAGGTTCACCTGACGAAGATCCCTCACCCCTAACCCCCCCTCACGCTTTGGCTTACACACCACCAACCAAGAAACCCAAGGAATGCTCTTCCTACGTTTAATCCCTCCCCAAAGGAAACCCCTTTGAAGACGAACAATACGCTTCCACACCGAAATGGGCATTTTCATGACCGACAAATAAAAAATGGGGATAGCATTGAGGACAGAGTTAAGGAGAACAACCTTACCACCTAAGCTGACAAACTTATTACCCCAACAACCAATCTGCTCTATAGTAACTGAAGAAGAGGTTGCCAAGTTTTCTTAAGGCGCGGGTTGGCGCCAACCGGCAAGCCAAGATAAGTGAAAAGAACACTACCCATCCTATAGTAAAGGAAACGCTCGGCTAGGCCAAGGAACTCTGCCCCCACATTCACCCCCAAAACATAACTTTTAGAGAAATTGACCTTAAGCCCAGAAGCCAACTCAAAACAGCGCAAGATAGTCTTTAAAGACCACAAGTTTGCCATAGAAGCTTCCCTTAGAAATAAAGTATCATCCGCATACTGTAGATGGGAGATCGAAAGACCCAAAGTACCCACCTTGAAGCCAAGATACAAACCCTTAGCTTCCGCTGATCGAACCAAACCGCTTAAGCCCTCCACCACCAGCAGGAAAAGGAATGGAGCTAACGGATCCCCTTGCTTAATCTATCACTGAAACCTAATCTCCTCATCATATAGTTAACAAAACTCCAACTAACAGAATCACAGGCCTTTTCGAAATCCACCTTAAAAATGAGGCACTCTCTCTTACCCTTCCTCGCAGCGTCGATAACTTCATTAATAGCCACCACACTGTCCATTAGTTGACGACCTTTAAGGAAAGCTGACTGGTTAGAGGAAATGAGCTTGTCCATAATCGGCGCCAGGCTACCTGCCAAAACCTTGGCCATTAACTTATAGAGGGACCCAAGAAGGGAGATGGGGCGAAAGTCACCTATATGAGTTGGAGACACAACTTTAGGAATAAGCGTAATAAAATACGATGAAAAGCAGCGCGGAAGGATAGCAGACTGGAAAAATTGATTGAACAACTCCCAAAACCTTTTGTAGAAGGAGAAATTGAAGCCATCCGGGCCCGGACTTTTAGCCCCGTCTGACTCTAACACCACCCTCCTAATCTCCTTGTCAGAAAAAGGGACAACCAAACCCCCCGTTTCCACCTCAGAAAGGCACGGTAAGGGTACCCCATCAAAGGTGGGACGATCCTCCACCGGGTCAGAGAAGTGATCACGAAAGTACCCCACAATCTCCGCACGGACCTCCTGAACATTCTCAACCCACCTACTCCCCACTCTAAGCGCAAGAATCGAGTTCCGCCGCCTCCTAATCTTGGTGCTCACATGAATGTAGCCAGAGTTGGCATCACCTTCACGCAACCACTTCGTCCGAGACTGCTGAAAGTTCTGAGACTCCTTAACTCTCAAGAGCACCCACAAATCATGAAAACCCTTGAAGCGCGCTTCTGAATCCTCAGGCGATAAAATACCCACTTCCGCCTTAAGATCCAGGTGTTTCAAAGCATCAATCTGCTCTGCAATGCAACCCTCAACCTTACCAAAAACCCGGGTATGCCACTCCTTGAGGTAACCTTTAAGGGACTTAAGCTTAGCAACGAGTCTCACCGCCATCCACTCCTTGAGAGAAAACACGGTTGTCACCAAAGATGTCATGAAATAGATGTATAAATATCATTCTTCATTTACAAAATAAGATAAACACATGGCAACCTAAGATGACATTTGGTCTTTAAATATCTTTGAACTATAAATTTATTTCAAAGACAGTAAATTAAAATCATAGCACCAAAATGAAGGAAATTTGAATGAATTTAATAACCATACACAGGCAAAACAATTTACGCAAGCGACCGATCATATCACAATATAATGTTTGTTAAAAAATAAAAATATCAATATAATGGTACATCTTAATATTACTTCATATCATTATGTGGTTATAGACATTTGCACTTTTAGTGTATAGTAAGTAAATAAAGAGAAAGGATGTGAGATTCAAGTTTCTACCTCAATTTGTTCATAAAGGAAAAACAAATTAAGCCACTATAAAAAGCTTTTTCAAAAGTAAAATCGCAAACTCGTTTAAAATCTAACGAGGTTATCTGATTTCACCGATTTTACTGCAAGTTAAATCGCTCAAATTCGATGCAAGCTCCGATTTTAAAGAAACGAGAGTTTATCACCAGGTTAACAGTAAACTCACACCTAACAAACGTAAACTCATACGGATTTACGAGTTTAACACTAGAGTTTGAGAACACGCTAAAAAAACATAACACAAAATTTGAATCTTGACATGTTGAAGTGCTTGCATGTTCAATTTTGTACCAGAAAACAAAACGTTTGCCTACCTGTCTGCATCTCTTATTTGGTAAAGCAAAGAAGATTTGATAACATAGAAAGGGACACGACTCACACGAGTGTTATGCATAGTGCCCCAGATGGGTTACACGTCATAGAATTAGCTTCTAAAAGAAGTATATCTATTCTTTCCTTTTCCTTTCCTCATCAAGTAATATGCTCCGACACGAAGCCTGTAGGAATTGATTGATGCATAGAGGCTGCTTTCTACTGGACATGTGTCGATCTGTCAATGATTTACATGGAATGGAACAATAGTGACTTGTTACTTGTTAGCCAAGTTGTATGATGGCAACTATGAATGTCAGTGTCTTTTTCTACTTAAATAGACTACTTTGATATTACTTATCCATTTACTTATCAACTATGAAGGCTAGATATTATAAAAAAAAATGTATACACCAATATTTCACGGATACATACTTTAAAAATATTTGAATTATCTATTTTTTCAATATTTTTTGTTTACATATGAAATATTTATTAAGGGTATAAAAAATATGAGAGAAGATTATGAGACATTATTATAAATGTACATGTTCACTTGAAGAAATATGATACTTGAAATGTTGAATTTGTAGAGTTGTCTCTTGTTGAATCAGGTTTACAAACCGTGTTTTTTACGAGTGATGGTAAAAATGGAGAAGAGAAGAGACTTAATCAGGTAACATTAGACTGTAGTTTTTTAAAAATGATTTTGATTGTGTGCTATTGCATAGAGACAATACTCATTATTTTAATTATGTTTTTGTTGATATCCTAATATAGTGGGCTTAAAATATATGTTTCTATTTGGTGTAATTTGTGGTCATTATAATTATGTACATGTATTAACAAAGAATGAACAATATTGTCTTGTTCTTTACAAGTACTCTGCAAGTATTATTTTTTTATAAACATTTTGATGTATCTAGGTCGTATCGCATTTTGAATTTTAAAATATTCGCATCACGACAATATATTTCAGTTTCATAGGTTATCAACTATGAAACATTGACGCTAACATGCCGACATTGATAACATATTGAGAAAATAGACTCCACCATATGTCAGACACCAGACACACCATGCATTGATCCTGTATAGTTTATCAACATTTGCATGGCCTATTGTATGTATGTAAGTTAGCCTCATAATTTAGTAGAACTTCAACTACATATGCAACACTTTCTCAAGTCCTACATGAAGTACTCCATTCTTGACAATTTTTAACCCTAGAAACTGTATTAAGATATGGTGCACATACAATAACAAAGAGAATCATCAATCATGTAACCATAAAGGGGGAGGAAATATGAGGGGAAATTTTCAATGGTCCTCGTCATTTCTTTCTGTGTGTATTCTTTCCTTTATTCCTAATGCTTATGCCACAGTGAAGTGTGAAGACGACCATACTCTCTCCTTCTTCCAATGCTATAATTTCATGTGGTCACA
The DNA here is from genome assembly GCA_958299785.1 of Medicago lupulina. Classification (NCBI taxonomy): domain Eukaryota; kingdom Viridiplantae; phylum Streptophyta; class Magnoliopsida; order Fabales; family Fabaceae; genus Medicago; species Medicago lupulina. The sequence goes on from OY283139.1 coordinate 88,849,060, forward strand.
CACCTATGTAACGAGTTAAAAATTTGGAAGAGGATCAGAATCTGGTTTCTCTGCCTTTTTCTTGACTCGGATTTTTTTTTCCTACCTCTCGTATCACTATCTCCTATGTTGATAAGAATACCACCGTGGTATGTGATAAGAATTCCTCTGCATAAAATTATAACCTAGCAAATCCATGTACAATTTTGCATGAACAAGACTAGCAGTCATTTTTTTTCAGCTTGCTAGAGTATGCCCCAGGCCCTACTACAATTTACAATCAATTCCCATGAAGAAACATTCATTACCAACATAAGCAAAAGAAACAAGAGTTCATATTATAAGAAAAGTTTATAATAAAATTCATCTTCACTTTTGACTCCTCATTTTAAGTAAACTCATATGTAAAATTAATATTTTTTAATAAAATTTGCAGAAAAGTTTATAATATTATAAGAATCTCTCAAAAAAATTAGAATTTTTTAACAAAACATGAATTAAATATGACTTTTTATATTTTTTGCGATTAAAAAAAATCATATTTTGTTAAAAAATTCTATTAATTTTTTTGAGAGATTTTTACAATATTCTACGCTTTTCTTCACAATTTCATTGAAAAATACAAAGATTACACATAATTTGTCTTAAAATAGGGACCACAAGCGGTGATTGAAAATTCTATAGGGACTAAAAGTCGGAGAAGTTTTTTAGAGGGATTAAAATAAAAAATTGATATATTTATAGGAAGTTAGGAACCAAAAGCATTTTTAACTCTTCGGTTTTCCATGGATCACGGTAACCCGAAGTCATTTAACATCCAACTTGGCCGCACATGGCCAACATGGCATACGAGTAGTAATGAATTCAATCTAAATTTGTCACACATTGGTGTCAAAGGGGTGTGCAAAAATTAAAAGGTGTTTATCAATCTTAAAAAAAAAAGACAGTTTAGTGCACTAAAACTTCCACATGTGCAGGGTTTGGGAAGAGGTCATATCAATTGATGTATTGTATGCAACCTTACTCTATTTTACACAAGAGAATGTTTTCAGTCACGTAACAATAACTTTACTGCTGCGCCAATGCTCCCCCTTGTGTCTATCAATATTTACCTAATTTTTTTTCAACCAACAATAGTTGATTCAAGTGGTAAAGGATACAAACACATTGAATATGTGGTCATTGATTCAATATAGAGAAAAACTAGTTAGAAGGGGAGAACTACTCATCTTGTGTGCTCACTGTCTAACAATTTTTTTGAGATTAGTCATTGTTAAAAGGTGGTAGATACTTTATACTTATAACATATTTATAATTTATAATGTGTGTGTGTGTGTATATATATATATATATATATATATATATATATATATATATATATAGTGTTACATTTCAATATTAGTAGTACTTCGTATAATATTTTTTTTTTTAGAACTATTATAATATCTACTTAATAGAATATTAAGCGTATGTGGAGAACATTCTTACACCGTTCGTGGATAGTAACTAAAAAGCATAGCACAAAATTAGAATCTTTACATGTTGAAGTGATTTCATGTTCAATTTTAATACCAGAAAACATTGTCTATCCGTCTGCATCTACTATATCAAAAGGTGAGGAAGATCTAATAAACATTGAAAGGGAAATGATTGAAATGCAAAGTGCCTTGCTTCTTAAAAAAGTATCTCTATTCTTTCCTTTGCCTTTCCTCATCAAGTAAAATGCTCTAACACCGAAGTGTTAGAAAATTGACTCAAAATTTTGTTGTGGTTCAGGAAGAAAATTGTGGCACGATTTTGGTTTAGCAATTTGGAGGTATATGGCACAATTTTAGATCAGGTTTTTAGTACAGTAGCATACAAGCTCCCAAATCGAACGAGATCTGAGTAAATTGTGGTCCGATTTTGCCTGGAGCTGAGCACTATAAAAAGACTTCATTCATCATTTTTTGGATAATTTCATGTAGCCAAATTAGGGAACTTAGAGGTTTTGAGTTGAGTGTCTTTTTGTGAGATTCTCGGGTTGGGAAATAATTTTGTAAACAGTTGGTAAGAGTGAAATCATTGAGTCTTTTGATTACATGTGGAGATTCGAGAAAATGGTAGAAATTAGGTTTGTTCTTAGAGAACTTGTTGAAACTAATTTCTTATAACCTAGTGTATCTCTTTGTACACAACTCGTTGATAGTGAAAATGAAGAGATCTCTCTCCTTCATTCATACATAAGTCATTGTTGTTCTGAACTTAGTGAACAAATTTTGATGTATTTGTTTCTCTTCTCTCTTTATCTTTTGCTTGTAGTTGTTTTACACTAGATTACTAGATTAAATTTCCATATGTTATTGTTGTTGCTGCTTAAATCTACTTTGATATTGGTTACAACTTTTCTTTTATTCCACGGTTTTTAGTCAGAATTAGGGTTGCTTTCTCATTCACAAGTGGCATTTATGTGTTATTCTTCTTTTCGGGCATTGGCAGCATCAGTGATCTACTCATCATCTTCACAAAGAATCCACTGATTTTATTGAAAGCAGCTAGCTAGCTATCATTGCCCACACTAATCCCAACTCTTGTTATGTCCGCCAAAATTTTATCTAAATGCATGAGACAAGATCCTTGTTTTGCTAACTAAGGTTGGTTAGAAGATTGTGCAGACTTTTGTATATTCCAAAATTACATCATGTTTTGTTGTTGAAACATCCCACCCCCTCAATATTTATCATCCGTTTATTTAAGATTTTGCATGAGATTAAAAAGTCATTAAAATATTATAAGCTTTTAACAATATAATAAATTCATTTTGTTTGAATATCCTTCTCACTCCATTTGTACTCTTTCATTCCACATAGCGGTGAAGTTAGAGAAATTTTTACAAGGGATCAAATATAAATAATTTGTTTAGGCAAAGAAAACTTATATATTTTAAAATATTATATATTAAATATTTAAAGGTTAAATATGTTTAATCTCTATAAAGTTAGGCTTCGAAAAGTCAAATACATTCTTAATTGAATATTTGTTAAATAGATTAAAAATTTATTTTTCAACGTATCTTTAAAAAAAATTATTTTTCAACATAGATAATTAGCTATTTGCATTAAACTATCGTCTATTATGTTTGACTATTGATAATTTTTATTGCTAAAAATGTTTTCTCTATAGTTGTTGTAGAGACCGAAATGTCAAAATAAGATAAATAAGTTTATTAATTAAGTAATAATTTTTTAATCTTTTAATTTATGCTAATTTTTTACAATGAATTTGTTTGAGGTAGCTAAAAAATATTATTGGGGTAGCTAGCCATATTAATATACCTAATGATTTGATAGAAATAAAATTATTGGGGTAGCTTTCAAAGGGATTCGCCCCTCTCCACACAAAGCAGATACCAAAAGAGTAATATTCTATCTATTTCAAAATAAATGTCGTTTATGCTTTTTACATACAGATTAAGAAAAATAAGGATTAGAAGAAAGATAATAGTTATTTTACCAAATTATATTTATTCACTATTTGTGTTGTTTTAGTAAAAGTAATGCTTAGTGTATATTTGTGGTAATTGGAAGGTACAATTGGAAGAAAAAAGTTAATATTTTATTGGAAACTAAACGTGACATTAATTTTTTTTTTCTCTTTTTTTAAACTAACTTTCATTTTAAAACGGAGGGAGTATAAAATAGTAGTATTAGAGAAAAATAAAGAAAATTTTCAAAAGTGATAAATACTAAGTAATTTAAAACCAATTTAAGTCCTCTAAAAAGACATTTACTATGAAACAGGAGAAAGGGTGTTACAATCACATATGCTATTCAATTATATTATTTTCTTTAGACAAAAGCCAAAGCCAATCACTTATTCATGGAATCATGAGGCTTCTCATACACAAACTACAAAACTAGTCATTTGACTGAATAGAGGCAGCCTAACACTGATCCAACCCATTTGACTATGGCAACAAATTGACCTCATGTGGTGAATACTTAGCATATTTTTTTTTTCCTTCGTAGTTACAAAATTCACCAATTACATTTTGCATGTCTTCATTAAATACATATATATCTCTATAAGGTCTTTACTTAGGGCGACATGCTCTCTCCAATGGTCCAGCTTGCCTAGCCAGTTGAAAATAAGTTTCAAGTCTCTTTCTCAATGCTACATATTCTTTCTTCATTTGTTGAAAGCTCTTCCTACATCTGCATTTTCACACAACAACAATTCTATCACTATTTAGGATATAAAGAAAATTAAATGTTAAAAATGTTTGTAATAACTATGACATTTTAAAACAACTCTCTCATTTAAAAGATTTTTATTTATTTTTTAAATATAAAAGAAGAATCATATTCTTTGAAGAAATGGCAGTGTAATGAACATATAGTGCAAGTTAGATTACCCTTCTGCGTTTCCTGTCCTGCAATATTCCCTAATTAGAGTTGATTCTGCTTTCACCTTTTTGGCCCCAATGCTGCAAACCATAATAAAACAAATATATATTAATAAAATATGTAAAGCAACATAGTGTGCACCTGATGAAATATAATATATATAATAATATACTCAATCCAAATTACTGTTTTTCTTTTAGGAGTTTTTACTTCTTTTTTTTTTAGGAGTTTTTATTGACTATATACCTTGAACTGCTTCCTTTAAACTGGTGCATGATTGTGTCCAGCTTGTTGAAATCCAATGGATTACGCTCTCTGCCATAAGCACAAAAATGACACCAACTTAATTTTTAAATATTAATGTATATAAAATTCAAATTATAATGAAATTAATATAATTAATAACTTACAGTGTTTGTTCCAAGCTAGAGATAAGCCTAGATGAATCACGATAGTAAAGAGTGACAATTTCTTCAACAAAGTTAGGATTAGCATCATCTTGCAATTCTTCAAGTTGAATAAACTGTTCATCAAGATGTCCCTGAATATGGCCAAAAGTATTTGATTAGTTATGTACCCTTCAATGAAGACACATTCCTGTATGAGTATGTGGTAACTTAGGAAAGTGCATATTTGAATTAGTGATTATGAGTTGATATGGTATTTCTAATGATTGGCAATGAAAAGAAAAAAAAAGTAGTAAAATGCTACAATTAAGGAACCCACCTGATCAAAGAGGGACTGTTTCATTGCAGCAAGTTGTCTGCGGGGATTGTTTCTGTCCATGATGATGATTAGAAGAAGCTGAATGGACAAGGAAAGAATAAAATAAGGGAATGAACAATGTTGTGTAATTAGTTGTAGTTGGAACTAAAATACATGATTTTGAAGTGAGGGTGTGGTAGGGTTTTTATAGCACTCAAAAAATGTTCTGTCCTTTGCTTTTTATGTAAGAGAATCTAGTGAATGTGATTCAATCATGTAAAATTTGTCACTTCATATGGAACTAGGGGGAGTGAAATGTGAGACCATGATTTGTAAATTTGAACACATGTTAGTTAGAAAGGAATAACCAAGCACTCAGTTAAAATTCATGTCAAATTCTATGTATAGTTTTAGAGAAATGATATTTGTACAGTCATTTTTTAATAACTTTTGTGATAATTTTTTCTCTTATATTAATATTTTTCTTTCTTTATTGTTTATGTTTTTGTGTCAATAATTTATTTTCTTTGTAAAACTTTGGTTGTCTCAAAATTTGTCATATAAATAGTTGTTCAAATAACAAAATTCAACGTATTTTTCACTAAAACTTTATTAAACTATAATTGTTTTGACAGCTTTATTAAAATATATATATGCACTAACTTTAATGGTTAGATACATTTAAAAAGAAAAAATCAAGGTACTTTTTTTTTTAAAAGTAAAATCATGGTACTTTTGTGCTCAACTACATAAATTAATTTTTACCTTTCAAGATAACTAAGATTCATTTAAAGAGATTACATATTTAAAATGTATTTTTCATGAACATGAATTAGGGATCAACAAATTGTTAAAGAAACCTAGATGTTACAATATATCTCATGCACATAGATATTTTATTGTAGAAAGGAATTTAGTGTCACATTCAAACAGAAAGTTCCATTCCACTAAAGTATATATGTAAATAATTAAATAGATAACCATATGTGTGCAATCAATTAAGCAGGAAAAAAAATGTTAATTAATACTTTAATTAGGACCATTAGCTATGGACACATGACTTGTACGAAACGTGGGACCTTTCTTTAAGCTTTCCTGTTTGTTGTGAAAAAAATTATTTAGAGAATATATATATATATATATATATATATATATATATATATAGACACCCATATATAAAGAAAATGAATTGACATGACCCAAAAAACTTAAATAAGATAACACGAATCTATTTTATTTTAACCTAGATTTTTGGTTTAAATTTAAACTTAGGCATATTGCAATAAACAAAACAAAAAAGGTTGACATAATACGTTGACTAACTTATGACTTCTTTCAAATCAAATTTCCTTTGGCATGTTTAGCATTTATAAGATGAGAAATGCAATAATATTTTGTAAAAATTGTTGAAAAATTATTTTCAAATTGTTTTTTTTTTCTTTCAAGATAATGATATGCATTTGTTTAAAAATATTTTATTAATTGAAACTTCGGTCAAAAGATAAATAAAGTTGGACATGAGAAAGTTAATCGAAAGAAAGTTTATTAGTTATTATGAATTTAATGAAAAGTCATATAATCATCTCATATTTAGCAACCCACTATAATGTGATCACTGTGTGACACCACCCTAATGGAAAGCAAACCATCCTGTCTAAATATGTGATAAAGAAAGGTTATTGACGGAAGATGAAGATGCATTAACATATTCCATCTCTGCTATACGGATGCATAAAAAGAAAAGTAAGAATAATTAGGAGTTAAATTCCTTCCCTTTTTTGTAAAATAAAATGAATAACAAAAGGAGACAGACATATACCAAAATTAGCATATGCCCTGCGCTATCTAGTCTCAACTCAATTTAGTTGATTGCAACCAAAAGAAAAATTAACTTAAAGAAATTCCAAAAACAATATTATTGGGCATCGCATGAGACAAAGAATTTATCTTCAAGAGGGACCCTAAAGTAAAAGCATGCTTACGACGGTTAATCTTATAATTTCCACCGTCTTGTCATAGAAAAAAAGATATTCATTTGATTTCGTATTAACCGAGTCATTTGCTTATTCCACACATATTAAAAAAATATATATAAATGAAGGAGAAAGAAAAATGATTTTAAGTGCTTTTGTTAAGTATTGATACATTATCCACTATCATAAATGCTAAGTGAAATATACTGAATTGGGAGTAATAAAAATAGTATTAATTAGAGTTATAAAAGAAAAAAAGTAATTGATATTGTATTCAAAAGTAAAATGACTCAGTTATTTTGGATTTTTTTTCCTTCATAAATGACTCAGTTATTATGAAAATCTACATTAATATCAGCCTTTAGTTCTATCTTTTGTCAGCGTTGTTGGATTAAATCCGGAAAAGGACACAAGAGAAGTGACAGTACAAAAACAGTAAGAGGTGATCCGTTTCTGATTTTTTATTGTGTTGAAGCAAAAAAAAAGGTTAAATATATTTTTGGTCCTTGTAAATATATTAACTTTTCGTTTTGGTCCCTCTAAAAAATTTCTTCAGCTTTTAGTCCCTCAAAATTTTTCCATCTTCACTTATATTCCCTTTTTTAAAGTAAACGCATATGTAGAATTCATATTTTTGAATACAATCTTGCAGAAAAATTTATAATATTATAATAATCTCTAAAAAAATAATAGACTTTTTTAACAAAACATGAATTTAATATGAATTTTATATTTTTGAAGATTAAAAATTTAAAAATTCATATTTAATTTGTGTTTTATTAAAAAATTCTTTTTTTTTTTTGGAATTGTTTTTACAATATTCTACACATTTATGCACAATTTCATTAAAAAATACAAAAATTAACTTAAAAATAGGGACCAAAAGTAGTAATTGAAAATTTTATAGGGACTAAAAGTTGAAGAATTTTTTTAGAAGGACTAAAACGAAAAGTTAGTATATTTATAGGAACCAAAAACATATTTAACCCTATAATAACAAGGATTTTTGTTTACCGAGTAACAAGGATTTAATTTCTATGTGTTCGAGCCAATTGGTGCAAAAATAATATTATCTTTTAATATTTTGATAATAATAATAATAATAATAATAATAATAATATAATAAGAGAATGATTTTTTTTTAAAGATAAGAGAATAATTTATCACCTAAAGTTTGTTTAAGTATGCAAATAAAAAATTTCTTTTTGAAAAAAATCAAAATGAGATATATTAACAATAACGGTGGTACACTTTAGTACAAGGTGTACTTAAGGTACCACAAAAAAAGTTACAATCTGTCTAACAAAATCAAAACAAAGGTCAGCTAATATCCAAACAAGTCAAAGGGTCCAACCATCAACTATGAGAACCATAAACAAATTAAAATTTTATACTTCCACTGTCCTTAACCTAAAGTTTGTTTAAGTTTACATTGTGACTATGAGTTTGTGTTGGGATCTTATGACTGTGATTTTCTTTTTTTAGGTGTTCAAATGCTACAAATTAGTGTGTGAGAGATTATATTATGTTATAGGAACTTAGAACGGAGAAAACCAAATCTAGTGTTCCTCGCATATGTGAGGAGGATGTCTCGCATGTGCGGGCGAATATATATGTAAGAAAAAATAACTATCTATTTGATTATAGCAAATATCACCGCGTGAGGGGGCTAGAGGTAGCCCAAGTTGAGAAGTAAACGGATTTCTACCCCTTTTGCGGAGATATTTTAGAAACTAATTTTAAAAAATGACAATATAGTATGATGGTTACACATGTAAAAAAAGAAAAAACTATTGTACACGATCCAAATTCAAAAATATATATTCTATCCGTTTCATTTTAATTGTCACTTTAGTATTTTTTCTCTGTCTAAAAATAATTGTCAATTTAGAATACAAATGCAATCTTTATTATTATTTTTACTAATATACCCTTATTTATTGAATTTAACTCAACTGATTACAATTAATAAAGTGTTTTAGTAAATGTTAATAATTTTATCACTAAAATCAACATTAATTATTTTCTTAACTTCAATCATCATGGATATTGCATGCATGCACTACGTGTGTTTAAGGAAGAAAAAAAAATTATGGCTCGAAGAATTATTAATAAAAAGTTGAGAATGTTGTTGATTCCATGAAAAGACATTTGCCATGATTTAAGTGGGATACTATCTGTCTATCTTTATATATTTTTCATTATAATCAATTCTAGAACTAGAATGAATAATACTGACAACCATAGTTAAGCACAAATTAAATTTTCTTTCTGCGTTTTTAGAATTTACTCATTGATATATGTAAGATTAGATTCACTACAAATCAAACGATCGATTCCGTATTAAAATATATCATCAATATACGTATGTATTCTCTGTTTTCTTTTTTGAAGTTCTCTCTTTTTCTTAAATCTAGCATTTTTTTAAAATATATAAAAAAAGAATCATATTTTCATTCATCACAACTTTAACCCATGATCTTTAATCAAGTTTTCACACCGTTTGAGAAATAAAAGATATTATCATAAGAAATTTTAAGAATTGCCATGATACAGATAAAATAATATAACAAAAAATTGTGTAACATTTAGCAATTATAAATTAATTGCTACTAAAATAGAATAAATATTTGATAATCAAATATCATTTTCTTCCTCGTGTTAAGAGATAGAAACGTAAATATATTTAGTTCAATTTTGATGACTTTTACACACGATCCAAGTTCAAAAAATATATCTTATAATTAAAATAACTTTTGGAGGGTGTTATACGCACCACACCACCACTAAAAGAGCTGTTAAATAAATCCCAAATCTCTAAGTCTCACTTATAAAGCCTTCTATTCCCTTAAACATGGGTCTCTTATTTAGAGAACTTCATTTTTACTTAATTTTTTTTTCAGGTAGTCTAGTGACTAAAATTCACATTTTTCCTACATATAACAATGCATGTCTCTGTCAACTGAGTTATGCTCAGAGGTACTAACCTCGTTTTATTATGTCATTATTGTTTTGTGGATCTAGGTTTGTGGATTCATGGTGCCGATAATTGAGGTAACATTATGTATAAAAATAATTTGAATTTTTAAAATAAAATTGGGAATCTCTAAAAAAAAATTGGGAAAAGAATTATATTTTTCAAAAATTAAATTTCTTTTCAAAAAATAATTTACTTTTTGGGAAAAAAATTATATTTAAAAAATATATATCATATTTTCGGAAATAAGTGAGAGTTTATTTAGCGTTGGGGTTTATTGGCCTTCCAAATAGCTATACTTATAAATTGACTGAAATTTAGGTGAAAGGAACCTATACAAATTGACTTTTGTGCGGAAACAGTTTGGTTTAAGGCATTCCACAACCACAAGAAGCACAAGTATGCGGTCTAAAAGAAGATAGTTTAGCTTGGAAGTCGAGGTTTAGCGACAGTGTCTATAGAACTTGACTGTAAGCAAATGGCTGGGCATTTCCAACAACATTGGTACTAATTTTTCTTTAAAAAGAAAAATTGTTACCAATTCTGAATTAGAAGTTATTTTAAATTATTGTAAAGATTCATTTAAACTTTTACTTATTGTTAACAAGGACGTCATTGTCTTATGTTAGTTTCCATTGTCATGATCATATATCATCTTGTATTGAGAACTACTCCCTCCGTTTCAAAATACATGTCCATTTTGGAGAAATTGTTGTAATCAAGAAGCCAAATAAATTTTGTTACTTTTGATGAAATTATGTGTGTGTTTTCTATAATACCCTTAACCATTTATTATTTTATTCTTTTTTTTTCTCTCTATAATAAATATATAAGGATATTATTGACAAGACAATAATTAATGTTGCATTGAAACTTGAAATTGACAAGTATTGTGAAACAAAATTAATTTCCAAAATGGACATCTATTTTGAAACGGAGGGAGTATATTATAAATGAGTTGAGATAATTTGGTTTCTGTCTACAACAAATATTGACTCGAATATAAATTTACTTATTTAATTTACTGAAATTTTGGTAGCCTAAATAAATTGATTGTTATACTTAGTAGCCGTGTTTCCACCTAAATTTTTTTCTTAAAGGAGCCCTAGTAATTTAGAGTTTTTTCGAACGGTTCATCATGAAGTTTATTAACCATTTGAAAACAATCACTTGATCTATTAAGAAAATGGGTTTTTACTTATATGTGATTAAAATTGAAATCCTGCTTTTCAATCTTCTTGTTTCTACCTTGTTCGGTTCTCTTTACTTCACACCACATATCATTGTACATCGAAATTATCATGTATATTATTGTTTTCTGAAAATACAATTTTATGACGAATGAACATGGTTGTTTTTTGAGATTTTGGATACTGTGTGCACTAAAAAAACTCATTAATCGTTGGAAAAATATTCTCCATATACTTTTTACAACAAAATCATTAATAATTCATATCGAAGATTATTAAAAAAAAATATAGAGAAATTAAAGCAAAATTATTTAATATGCACCGTAACATTGTAGATTTCAGATAAGATTTTTATCATTTCAATCTTTAAAAAATAAAAATAAAAAAATCTAAGCAGATGCAACAATAGCATATGCATGCATTAGAAAAATACTTAAATTCCTTAAAAAAAAAATACTTAAATATTATTTTACAAAAGTGAAAGAAGGTTGGATGATTTTACTAGAATCAAATTAAAGCGTTGGAGAAAAGTGAGACAAATGTATTAAGAAGAAAATTTAGATGCGACTCTCAAACATAGGGTTAAAGAAGAGTGGATCGCACATAAACCTTTTTTATTACTGTCACCTCCTGAATACACAATTTCTAGACATAAAAAGGAAAACATATTGTACCAAAAAAAAGAAAAGGAAAATGTATAATTTACTAGTAATTTTCTAACGTTATCACTGTAATTTAGAATCTTATCTTTCATGTCACCACCATCTTGTGGACACTCATTTCTTTTAAAAATAAGGAACCTATGTCATTGATTTGTAGGAAGAAATTAAATGAAATTGAGTGGGAATGAAATAAGGATGAAGCTTAAAAAGAGGAAGGCCAAGGGAAGTAACATGAAAGACAGAGTGGTCACAACTGATTTTGACTATAAATAGAACAGTTCCCTCTTACCCATTTTCTAATAACAAAGTCAACCCCTCAACTTTTCACTGGACATGTGTCGAACTGTCTATGATTTACACGGAATGGAACAATATTTGGCGCATTAACCAAGTTGTATATGATGGAAATGTTGCAGGCAACATCCATGAATATCAGTGTCCTATTCTACTTCATGTTCTTTAATAGATTGCTTTGATATTGCTAATCCATTTTGTTATCGACCATGAAACATTGAGACTAAATTGTTGGTACATTATATTGAGTGTGACTCATGTATATAAGACACTATAGGTAATATTGTAAACTGAAACCCTAATTCATCACACTAATACAAACATAACTACAGCTGCTCTATTGTCGTAAAGGTAGGCATTATTGACCGAACTGCGTTAAGAAAGATTGACCATGTCTATTTTCTTACACTTTTGGTTGTTAGTGGTTGTTGTTCCCAACACTATATACTAATCTCGATCTTTTCTATAAGAAAATATAAGTCAATAAAATTTGATATATTTAATTCATATTATGAATCAAATACTTAACTTATGTTCATCCATGTGTCTATTATAAAAAGATCAGATTAATAGTTATCAACATCTCTTTATTGAGAAGAATTTAGTGAAGGAAAAAGTGACGGTTTTTAGCTTCCTAATTGCATGGCCAATTATATGTAAGTTAACCTCATAATTTAGTACAACTTCAATTACATGCAACACTTCTTCAAGTGCTACATTCTTCAATAATTTTAACTCTAGAAACTGTAGTAAAGATATGGTGCACATAGAATAACAAAGAGGGGAATAACCAATCATGTAACCAAAAGAGGAAAAAAAAAATAAGAGGGAAAACTTTCAATGATTGACATAAGAATTTTGCATTGCATCTCAGTGGTCCTCGTCATTTCTTTCTATTGCAATCACAGAAACAAGTGTATTTGGCTCCTATCATAGGAGAAAGAAGTGTTGCACAAAAGATTCTTTATGCATTCTTTCCTTTATTCCTAATTCTTATGCTGCCATAGTGAAGTGACAAGACAAGAGAGTATTATATCTGAAGCACAACTTAACTAACTCTCTTCCACAATGAATCACAAACAATTCTCGGATTAGCCGTGTCTCCATCTTCGGCATGTGCCAATGACCAAAAACTCAAACAAGTGTCTCAAAAACACTTTCTTTTTCTTTGCTAAAGGTCTTCAACGCACCTTAGACACTCCTTAACCAAATTGATCAATTTTTTTGGTAATGAAGAATATGTGTGTGTGTGTGATATATATATATATTGGTTCTCAATTTATATATTTTATAGATAATTTTCAAATTTAATTTAGTTATAATAATAAATATGCATGGGGTTTCATTGTCAATATCGTATATTTTTACATTAAAATATCGACGTATAGGTGTCAGTATCGTGTTAAGTGTCCATGTTAAAAGTTAGTGCATGGGTCCATATCTACCACACCACATCCTCTCCTTTCTCCAATGATAAAATTTCTGTAATATCTATGTGGTCACATGTACTCCTTTGTAACGTGTTAAGAATGTAGAATGTTTTAGGTGAGTGGAAAAAGATCAGAATCTGGTTTCTGTCTTTTTCTAGACTCAGATTTTTTTTTCTCCCACTCTTATCAATATCTCCTATGTTGATAACACAATGGACTGTGATAAGAATTCCCCTGCATGAAACTGATAACCTAGCTAGCATGTCCATGTAAACTTTGAATCAGCAAGCCTAGCAGTTATATATGGTATGCATCATTACAATTTACAACAAATTTCCATGCAAAACCACTCATTACCAACATATTCAAAAGAAAAAAGAACAGACAAACTTACAAAACAGGTAAACACATGGCAATCTAATTAAGATGACATTTAGGCTTTAGATATCTTAGAACTAGAAATTATTTAGAGACTGTAAAATAATCAGGGTAATAGCGCCAAAACGAGTTTAATAACTATACACCGACATCATAATTTGTTTTACGCAAACATTCAATCATATCTCAATATAGTGTTACATCTGAATATTACTTCCTACAGTATCTATACAAATATCTGTGGTTATATGAAAATTACACTGCAAGTGTATAGTAACTAAAAAGCATAACACAAATTTAGAATCTTAACATGTTGAAGTGATTTCATGTTCAATTTAATACCAGAAAACATTGTCTACCTGTCTGCATCTCCTATTTGGAAAAGCAAAGAAGATCTAATAACATTGAAAGGAACATGAGTGATATGCATAGTCCATCAGATGGATTACACGTCATAGAATAAGCTGCTAAAAAAAGTATCTCTGCCCCTTCCTTTTCATTTCCTCATCAAGTAATATGCTCTGACACGAAGCCTGTGGGAATTGATGCATTCATGCATGGAGGGGTTAGTTGAGGCTGCTTTCTCACTAACAAGTGACATTTATGTGTTATTCTTCTTTTCTAGCACTGGAAGCATCAATTCTTCTACTCATAATCATCATCTTCAGAAAGTATCCACTGATTTTATTGAAAGCAGCTATCTATCATTGCCCACTAAACCCAACTTTTGTTGTGTCCATCAAAATTTTATCCAAATGCATTGATCCTTGTTTGCAAACCTGGAAAATGAAATGTCCAAATAATAATAATTGGGGCACCGGCATAGACATGATGATTGATGATACAAACAACACTCTAAACCAACAAAAGTAACACTCAATGAACCTTTTGATAGAGGATATATCCTATTACTGTTACATTCTTTTTGTGTCTCTGTCTGTGTTTTGCATCCAAATGCATGTAATAGTTTGCATTTTCAAAAGATACGAGAGAGAGGTCGATGCAATACGGTCCTGTATTGTTAATATAAGATATTTTCTTCTTTTTTTGAATAAAGCGAACATTAGATTAGATATCTATACTCTGTCACAGTCATACAGGTAATGCAAATGATTGGCTAACTTTGATATTTCATAAATCAGAATCATGATGATTAACAAAGCAAGGACCTTGGGGGTAATCAAGTTTTGCAAACTGAGTTTCGTTAGAAGAATGTGCAGACTTGTGTAAATTCCAAAACCTCATTCACTTTTGGCAGTAACCTCATTCCCTCACTATTTATCATCTGTTTGTTTAAGATTTTGCATGAGATTAAATAGTAATAATGAATATTTTTTAAAATGGTAAATGATTGTATACAAATTTAATCCACTAAAATGACAATTACTTTGAATCAGAGGAGCCGGTATTTACAATATATATGCTAATCAATTATATTATTTACTCTAGAGGAAGCTAATCACTTATTCTACTTCTCATAAAACAAACTACAGAAGTACTCATCTCATCTCACACTTCTTCTGTAACATACTCATTTTTTGCCACCCTGTCTCTCCCAGGGGCAAATGACCCGAATCGACTGAGAAGAGGTAGCCCAACACTGATCCAACCCATTTGACTATGGGTACAAATTGGACTCATGTGACTTACCGAGGATATATGGGCTGGGTTAGCCCAATTATACAACTATAGAAGAAGATGGGGAAATTAAGAGTGTCATTTTGATTTAGTCATCTGCTGATTTGGTTTTGAGAATATCAACTAAAGGGGAGCATCATCTAGGAGCAGGTTGCAGGAAGAAAGAATACATGGTGTTGGGCAGCCAACAATTATAACCGAACCGAGAGGAACATGGACCTCTTGGCTATATTTGATTATTTAAACTTGATTTTTGTTTACAGTTAGAAAGAATAAATATTTGCCAAGAATTGATCTAACCTGAGCTACATAACACCATGTGACTTCTTACTACTTAGAAGTTAAACACTATGGCTTAGAGAAAGAAAAAAAAAGTTATATATTATAGCACAAATGAAAGATGACCAAAAGAAGGCTTAGTTACTACTGTCTTCACCAGACTTTGAAAGCCTCAAACCGCTTGAATGGCATTGTTCTTGCCACTGTTTAGATCAGAACCACCAACTGGAGCATTTGCATGGAATGCTGATTGCCTTGAGGGCTCTCCCAACAACTTCAAGGAAAGGGGGGAAGGCTCTCTATCAAGTGCCCGTGTTTCCCCAATGCTCAGATGAGACATTCCCACAAGTTCATCAACATTGACAGGTTCCTTTGGAATGACTGGTATTGGCTTGAGGACCTGATGATGCGATGTCTCTCCTCTGTTGACTTCTTCAAAGGGAGCTCCAATTGATGGCCATATGGAAAATGAGGCAGGTAAATAAGGTGGGAAGAATCCTTGAGTCATTTGTGTGAATCCATTTGATCCCATTGTAGTCTCATTGGCCTCTTCTACATTTTCTTCAGATGTAGCTTCCATTGGTTCATATTCTGACTTGAGAGACAGATTTAGTGATGGTTGTGATTTTCCATTACAAGGTTGTGAGTTCTCCGAAGGTGGAAGTAGTACTTGCTCTTCTGGCATCGAAGTTGAATCTGGACACTGACATATGATTTCAAAAAATAAAAAAGTTAGCTAGATAGCAAAATGACTACATAATACTCATCAAATATCATAACTCATAATAAACAATTCAATATCCAGTTACAACAAGGATGAACCCGTTTATGGTAATTAGCAAATAAATAAAGGCTTCAGTAAATGTGTCACTGTAATAAATAAATAAAATCTTTTGTCTTACGAAGCTAGAACTATTGTTGAGAAACTCAGAGTCAAGGCATCATCATGCCATGATAAATATGAAAGACTATCTCAACAGATTTCTCTAGTAGTCTAGTTTATAACTGCACTCTGTTTAAATGGATTCAAGCCAAACACACCAAGGTATTTTCTCAAAACATAGATAAAAAATATGTTATGGTAGTGATGATAACATATATATTGCTTATAGGCTGGTTTAGTGGTGTTGATAAGGATAGGAGGGCACTAGTTTCACTCTCTATCAGACAATATATATGTAGCAGACATACGTATGTGTCTGCATGAAGATTGCTCAATAAGAAATGATGAATGAATACTGACCACATCAGGAGCCATGTCGAAAAGACTGGAACGTCTCTTCCTCCTGGTAGCATTACTCTGTCGGATAAAGTACTTTTGTGCATGACTTGCTACTTGAGTAGGGGTCCTTGACACAACAAAATTACGTGCTATCCCTCGCCAGTCTCCTTTGCCTAGCTTTTGGAGACCAACCAAGAACAATCTATGTTCTTCCTCAGTCCATGGAACACCTAAAACATACAAAAGGACAAATTAAATTAAATAAAATAATCCAATCAACAAGAAAAAAGGATGCTCGGCCTGCTTAATGAATCAACAGTCTTTGTTAAAATACAACAGTCCGATGCAGCGACTAATCTCCTCAAGACATGGTAAAGGAAAAACAAAGTTGAGAGGCCTTAAAATAAAACAGGTAAGTAGCAAATTAGCAGCATTCTGGATTATGAATAAAAAGGATTAGAACCTTATATCCTTGTTACAAAAGTCGCAGCTTTCAAGCAATTGACAAATCCCCAAAAAATGGCACCAAATTAAACTATGGCTTGCAGAATATAAAATGTAACAAAATGATTTGACAATTAAAAATTACAAATATTTGTGGATTTTTAGCCCTTAATTTTTCTAGTAAACTAACAAAATAAATGTGTATGACTGCTTTAACAAGGGGATAAAAAACTTAGGGACGTGATTCAGCAACCTGTATTAAAGCCAGACACAACAACTACCCCTGTTACACTAAGTTTTTTTAAAAGACCACTGTTACACATAGTATTTAGCTGCCAAACTGATCATAATAGTACTGATGTGTACAGCAGTTAATTTGCCACATTTTATAAAAACTTAACAATGCACGTGATTCTTCCAACAGAATAATGAAGATGTTCAACATTTTTTCTATCTGTGAGATATTAAAGATGTTTACTACTCTATTTAATAATTTATGTACTTAACATATAATATTTCTCAAAACTTGAGTACATTTGAAAATGGAAAGGCAAGTTAATCAAGCAACAAACTCTTGTCTGGAGACCAGTAACTTTCAAATAGCAATTTGCTTGTTATAGAGAATTGCTTAAAACTCAATATAAATTCCAGATATGTAACCGTTTTCCACCGACACCCCTTGTTTTTTGTGGAAGAAAGCATAAAAATCATACATCTAGGTGTATATACTCCTTTTATTCTATTCTTTCCTAAGTGTCACTTTTGTAGAAGAAATTTTATTTTTACCCATTTTCCGTTTTCAAAGTTCAATACAACATTATTTTTTCAATAATACTCTTCAGTATTTATTGCACAGAGAAATAAGTGGAATAAGATAATATACACTTAAGTATTGGAAAGACATATAATTACATAAAGAATAACAAAATTTATTGGTTGTTTTCGTATATGTAAATAACTTTAATATGACAACTAAAAAGAACTGGAGAGTAGTAAGAGTTTGTTTGAATAGACTTATTTGAGTTTATTTACCGACATAAGTATTTGTGACACTCTTTGGGAGAACATATTAAAACCACTTATGACATGTTCATAAATTGTTTTCAACAAACCAAGCAATTAGGCTCAAGTGGTTGATAAACTCCATCAAATGACGAATTGTTCAGAAGAATCCGAGTACGATTCCTAGGTGAAACAATTCTTGGTCAAACTATACTTACCTCATGGCCGAACTCTGAAATACCATGGTCCTTCCCCTGGCAAACTTATAAGTGCAAATTAAATTATCCAAACTGGTCCTAATTCGTACAACATTCCGTTGTTGTCTGTCCTACTATAAATTCAACCACTACCAGCTCCAATGGTCTCAACTCTCAAAAATACTAGTACCATGGATTGTACTATACGGAACCAAAACCAATCAAACAATAACGACATTAAATGTTTCGTATCTATTCAAATTAACTCATAAACATTAAATACCAAAAATACCTTCACCATATGTCAGGAACACTTCATTTTATCCAAAATTATATACATTTATGAAGTGTGTTTTGCGTGCAAAAAAATAAATAAAAAACAATTAAGATTTCACAATCAAAGAAATTAAAAAGCAAATCTAACACGCTTATAATGTGTGGTTTTCCACCAACTTCATTTCTCGTTTCGTGCAAATAAAAAATTAATCATGATTATGCTAAAAAAATACCTTTTTTTCTTTCGCTGCGGCGGGTAGCGAAAGCAGAAGAAGCATGAACCGGGTCATCAGACAAATAACCATCCGGGTCATGCGGCGGTTCAAAACAAGGTGAACCGGGGTTCAGCGGCGAAGAAGAAGAAGAAGAATGATGAAGAGCAGCGAGGTTTAGGTTCCCCATACTCGCACTTTTCTTGATGATTGATCCATCGGTTAATCTGACACCAAAAAGCTTCACCCCGCCGGCGGCGGCGCCATTTCTGGACGGACATGTCCGTGAGTTATGGCCGTTGTTGCTGCAGTGAGAACAACGCCGAGTCATCACGAATCGCCGCCGCGGATGACTCGGTTGCAATGAAAGCAATCACGACGGAGGAAGAATGAGAATGAGAATAGCAACGTGTGCTATGTTTTGATTTTGAGAAAGAGAAAGAGAAAATGGATTAATCAGAGATTAGAGATAAATAAAAATGATGCATGGGTTTTGGTTAATTAAGGAAAATGAAAATGAAAATGAAAATGAGTTTGTTTGGATAATACTCGATTTTTCTTTTTGGTTAAATATGGAATTATGATTTAACGTGTTGAATGGTGTTATAGTAGAACGCGGTGCATCGTTCATTTCTTTTCACACTGCAATCACTATTTTACCCTTCTTACTTCTTATTTAAAGCTCCGTCTTATGGTTGGGTCGGGTAATTGATAAACTAGTTAATTGATAATCGGTTAAGAATGCCAAAAACAGAAATTATTATTTTAAAAGGAATATTTTTTGATTTTTTTAATATTAATTACACTATTTTTAACGCAATAACTATTGTGTCCTTAACTAATATTCCGCGGTACCTGTTAGCTTTTTCCAAAATTAACTTATCTAGCTTGTTTTGCTTTTTCATCTTAATTTTTTGTTTCGCTATATTACCTTGTATTGTGGAACTAACTTTAAATCGCACATTTATAATGGAAAAGTCATGTCCTTTATTTAATTTTTTATAAAACTAATTTTCAGTTTTATTAGTATTTGACTACAGCTGGTAGTATATATTTTTTAGTTTAATTTAGCAATTGCATTATAATTTTAGACAAAAAAGAAAGATTAATTATGGTTATTGAGAAATTAGATTTGGGTCAAAACTCAAAATGAATAGCGTGGTGAGGACTTTGATTATTTAAGGAAAAGAATGGTTGGAGAGTAAACACGGACACAAACTTTTTATCTGTTTATCCTTTCAACAAACATATATATGGCAAAAGTGCTTTTCATTTTCTTCTCTCATGCTATATCTACTTTCCAAATCTATATTGGATTCTTTTTTTGTTTTTGTTGACCAATTATTTGAATTTTTATTGTCCAATAATATAATATTTGTTTGCGCAGTTATTGGGGATAGATGGTGGTGTTTGTATTGTACTTTGGATGCGTTACGATTAAATTGGAACTTAGAAATCTAGAAATGGCCAATGAATGTAGTTACAGAACAGTAATAATAGGTCACGTGGAATGACTAGTGGCTCCACCTGCTTTACGTGGAGATGAAGCTATTACATGCACGTTACTTTATCTATTTACCTAATCCAAAAGGAATATTTTCTTTTTTACTGGTTACCGTCTTTCTTATTTTTTTTTCTAATCTATTTAAAAAAATAATTGACTTTTTAGATATATTTGATTTAGATTTTTGACTAAATACATAAATTATTTAATGGATTTAAAAAGTCAATTATTTCTTGTAAACAAAACGGGAGGAAGTAATATATTACTCCTTTTTTTTACCAAGCTATTTTCTTTAAGAGGTTTTACCAAGTTAATAGGTCAGCATATGTCATCATCAAAGTCTTGCAGTATCCTTAGATATTGTTTTTGTGATTTCATTGTTTTTCTTGATGAGGTGTGTCTTATTTGTCGTAAGACGTGCCTCAATACTTTTGGAGGCATGATGTTCATTTGAATTCACAACTAAATGTGTCTTTTTTCCAATCACCGCAAGGCGTCTGTGAACTTTTTGACTGACCCACCAGATAGAAGATCGACACTTAGGTTACCTTTTTTTGCACTTTTGACCTCATACCAATTTTGATCAAATCAATGCAATGTGACACCCACATCACTTAAATTGAGGTGTGACTTTATATTTTTTAGGGGTCAAAATCGCAAGATTGTGATATTTAGTGGCTACAACTGCAATTAAGCCTAATAAATAAAATGATATGGGGTATACATCGACTTGATCAAAATTGGTCTGGTGATCAAAGTGCAAAAGAGTGTAAACTTAAGGGACTAATTTGTTATTTTTTTTATAGGAGGTCAAAATCGCAAGATTATGTTACTTAGGAACTAAAACTGCAATTAAACCATACATTATTTCGCTCATATAATTAAGCACTTCTATCATAAAAAATTATAGTTTAAAACATTAATAAAGTTCAAACAAATTAAACTCATTATAGTCTTATAGTATAATCTAGCTCGAGAAACTAGTATTTGTATTTGCACGCATATAATACTCGATTTACACCCAATAATAGTCTTCCAAACATTTCGTTCCCTTTGCAAGTTGATATGTACATATTAAAAACTTATCCTTAGCTCTTCTTTTTTTAAATGTAAAACCTATCCGTCGCTAATTCTTTTTCTTTTTGGCCCATCCTTTCTAATTATATTATCTCGTTCTATAACATGCTTTACTTTATAAATTTTTAAAGAGAATAAAAAAATAGCTAGTGTAGATATCCTCAAGCTGGTTCAGCATAGTGCAGGTCAGATTCATTGACTCGACAAAATCTGGGGCTTCTAGCCATTTCATTGGCCGTCCTAAATATTAAAATTTTCAGTCCTAACTCCTAAATAAACAAAATTATCTCCGATGATAAAGATCTAGTAATATGATTTGTACGGACACGTTGTAGCATAGATTACGGCAAATTATATACATTTTCCAAACGCCTTAGACCATTAGGATCAAGGCAAAGTCAAGCTTTTGCATACTTTAGTTGTGGAGACTTATTCTATATTCTATATGTAGACTATAATAATAATTCAAGATATGGTATAGTAATATAAATATCTTGTACCATTTTTATGTACCCGTGATAAAGTATCTTATCCGATCAAGCAATTTGATTCAAATGGTTTATAAGTTTCATTAAAACAAATTGTTTTTGAAAACTTTAATTCAATTTTTTGATAGAATAATTTTTGATCAAGTTTTACTTACTTGTCGAATTTTAAATTATAAGAGGTTTTTTCGCTTAAGAATTTGATGGTTAATACCAATAAAATAAAATATGTTATCTTAGTAAATAACATATATCTAACTTCCAAGAAACTAGCTTTATCCCAGGAATTAAAAAATTTAAAGGTATAATAAAGTAATTAGCAAATTGAAGTATAACTGATCTGATTAAAGTTAAGAGATATCATTGTCTTCGTGATGGTTTTATTTAGTGTCATCCTCACGTGCCCCCAAGCAGGTAATTGTAAATTAACACTTTTTTACTCAATAATTGTAAGTTAACATAGACATTATTTTCTACAAATTAATAAAATAAATAATGTTGTCTTTTTGAACCAGTTCCCAGGGAGAAAAGGGAAATAATGGTGTCGTCCACCATCCCAATTGGACTACTCATGTGAACCATATACCCCTCAAAACTAATTCTTGTGTTGATGATATTTTGGACTACCATGTAGTGTTTTCCGCGGATATTTTGTTGGGAGAATATTAATCTTAGATAAGATTACAGTATTTTGTGTTTTGAAAATAGAAGAATGTGAAACATTTTTATATAATTTTTTAAGCATATCAATTAAACTCGAAATAAATTTTTTAAAAAATCTCATAATTGTTTGTTGTGTTTAAAAAATTTACGGAAATTAAGAAAATAGAAATAAAAAATGTTTTTTGGCTCAAAGGATTATGTGTGGCTGGATGATAAAAACTTATAAACGGTATGTTGATATTAGATCCAAAGCAAATGTGGTTTTGGATGATGTGAGTTGAAACTTGAAAGTGAGGTAGAATTTCAAGGATAGAAAATAGATTTCTAGGAAAGAAAGAAGAAATTGACAAGAGAATTGAATAATTTCTCTTCTCATTCAATTATCTCAGCCCCTTCAAAATCTTCATTTCGTCTCATTCAAATTATATAATCCAAAACATTTCTACGATATCTTGAATTATATAATTTGAAACCTCTAAAAACTTCGAAAACAACTTTAAGTTATCCTAGTTTCTCCAGTTGTTGTTTTAAAATGATTCGAAAAACATAATCTGAACTGTATCAAACCCCCTTATCAAACCATCTTTTAAAAATCAGGAAGAGTACATCAATTAGTTTACGCATCTATTCTCATGTTCTCTCTGTAAATTTCCATCTCTAAAAAAATCTTTGATAAATGCCTAAAATTCATATTTGTCCACAATTGATTCTGTACTTTTTTTCCCCGATATTTTTAATTATTCTGCTTTCTGGTGCACTTAGTAAACTTGAGATGCTAGCTTAGTGTAAGAGCATAGCCTTGTACACAAAATAGGTGGCGAAAAAACGGTCTCACAATAGAATAAATTCGCAAGAGAATTTTAGTTCCGTCGCAAACTTTTAATTCCGTTACTAATCATCCACAAAAATCAAACTTAAAGTTTAAAATCAAGTTCTTAAAACAACTATATATTATATATCAAATAGGTGGAGGCGGAAGTGAATCCGAACATGGAGGTGGTGGAGGAGGATGACCTAGAGAAAAACTCTCCAAAAATTGTTGGAATTGCTTTCTAAGCAGACGTGACTCCTCTTGTGATGCACGAATCAACTCCCCATGAGTCTTCAACTCCTCTTGTGATGCACGAATCAACTCCTCGTGAGTCTTCAACTGCTCTCTAAGTGTCATGTTTTCAGCTGACAACTTAGAAATTGCAGCCCTCATATGCTCATATTCAGATGTAGATGGTGAGATGCCATCAAATGATGTGGAAGATACAGAAGGCTTGTGTTTTCCTGCCTCTGGACCCAAACCATATTTGTTTCCCTCCTTGTCCACTCCTTCAACTACATCTAAAATGTTGTCTGACTCATGACCGGATAAATCATCCCCTGGTGTTTCCTGTGAGTCTCTATCAAGAATCTGTCTTTCATACTCAGCCTGAAAAATTACCAAAAAATGAAATGAAATTAATCACTAATATTACCTTACCTACATCTATAGATGATTCGACCAATAACAACTTAAGGGAGTTAAGAATAAAAGGTAAATCTAATATATGTTGCTTGATTTTATGTTTGTTGGTCAATGACAAATAAAAGATAATCATTTATGTTAAGACATGGACAAATTACAGGTGACAATTACCAGACTCATGATGTGCAATGAAGACAAAAAATACCATAATACCTTTAAAGTTGGATGCTATCAACAAAGCAAAGCTAGATAACTAGATACCTACAATTTCTAGTTAATTGTTTATGAACAAATAGAATTCCCCAATCCCTTGGACACTAAATTCATGACAACACTAACAGGAAGTACGTGAAACCCTTAATAGCAGACCTAAAAGACAGCACCACACAGCTCAAAACATGAAAGCTTTGTTGCACGTTTGAAAGGGAGGGGGAGTGGAGGGAAAATAGAGAAAATTCCCACATTTTTTAAGAGTATGTTTTTGTAGAGAATGGTAGTATATGAATTTTTATGATTAATATATTCTTAAGGGTTGGGCGGCGTTGTTATATGGTACGGAGTGTTGGGCGGTTAAGAGTCAACACGAGAATCAAGTAAGTGTAGCAGAGATGAGGATGTTGCGTTGGATGAGTGGTAAGACGATAGGATTAGGAATGACACCATTAGAGAGAGAGTGAGTGTAGCACCTATAGTAGAAAAGTTGGTAGAAAATAAGCTTAGATGGTTTGGGCATGTTGAGAGAAGACCCGTAGATGCCGTTGTAAGAAGAGTAGATCAAATGGAGGAGAGTCGTGTTAAAAGAGGTAGAGGAAGACCTAAGAAAACTATTAGAGAAACCATTAGGAAGGATTTAGAGGTCAATGAGTTGGACTCAAATTTGGTTTATTATAGAACACTATGGCGTAATTTGATTCATGTAGCTGACCCCACTTAGTGGGATAAGGCTTGGTTGTTGTTGTTGTTGTAATATATTCTTAATTTTGAGAATATTATAACAACGTAGAATAAATTTAAAGAATTCATATGAACCTTTCAAAATCCTCTTCCAACACAATTTTGTAGTTCCCCAAACTAAGGATTTTTATTATAAAGAAAGGAAAAAGGAACCCCCAAAGTCCTCCCCTCCCAAAGTCCTATATTCATTCTACTTGCTCCTTCCTTTTCCCCGAAGCCCTCCTCTCCCCCTCCCCTCTTAAACTCCCAAACAAACCCTAAGAGAGAAGGCTTAATGCAAAACATAATAAATGCTGCTATCAAAAGACACAAAGCAGTTACGTAAACCACCATCACCGACCCTAAAATGCCTTTTAACACCCTAATTGCATAGCAAGCAGACCAATTCCATGCTAATACACCCAAAACCAAGGCTTCACAGAAACTCCCTTCAACCTGAAATCCGCAGTTCAGTCACCAAAAAGAAAACAGGATCGAAGGCCTGATCACACTCCATGACTCCAACACACCAGAAAAGCACAGAAGACCGACAGCTAGACCCCAATACAGAACTTACACACACCAGAAAACTACAATTTCAATCAAATCATCTATATCACGAAAAATGGTTGGATATGTGAAGAAATGACGCATAAGCACACCCACAAGGAATCATGAAGAACGAAGAATAAGTACAGAAAGAAAGAAAGAAAAAACATTGTCAATAGAAAAAGTTTAGAAAAATCAAAACAGCATTACAGGATGTGTAACATGATCTTTCCCTTACAATTATTAAAATATCTATGATTCAAAATCAGGGCACGCCAATAAATCAATATTTGAGCAAATCATTCATATAACTAATTCAAGAGTATTTCCCATCATTTTCTGTTTATTTCACAAATGTCTAGAAATACTAATCTCATCGAGTTGTAACTTACCGCGACCATTTGATGTATCATTTTTCACTGTCTTTTTGAAACAACTCTGACAATAGAAATCCATCTATCTATAAAAATAGTCTCTGTGTGTATGTGTGTGTGTTTCAAACCTATCTTTCTTTCTTGTAAGACTTTTCTTTTCGCCAATTTTTTTGTAAGCCTTATAAACTCTTAACTCTGGTTTGTGCTACAGTAGCCTGGTTGAGTCATTCACTATGATACTGAATTGAAAATTTTATTTCTGAATTGAGAAGCCATTGAATCGTAATACATGATAAAGCCACTGAAGTGTGAAACAATATCGATCTTTTAAACAGGGTCCGGTAGCAACTAAATGATTCATGAAGGTTCCCAAAACACAAAAGATAAGCACACGTTACACATACAATTTGCGGTGTATAGGATTTGTACATTGCAAACTAGTATCCAAGACATACTCCGAAACTGTCCCTAAATAAGTACAATCTGCATTTAAAATTGGAGACTACCAGCAAGATGAATCTCATGGACCTCAAACAGATGCATGTGAGAACTGAATGTTACCTTTTCAGCGCAACAGAGATGAAGATTGGGAGCAGCAGAGGCAGGTACGACATCGGAAGTAGGAGCAGGAGCAGCAGCAGAAGCAGACTCAGCAGCAGAAGTAGGTGCTGCAGAGGTGGAAGCAGGTGCGGCGACAGAAGCAGGAGCAGAGGCAGAAGCAGGTGCTGCAGAGGTGGAGGCAGGCATGGCAAATTGCAAACGATAGTTGGTTTTGTTCGCACCTTTTATGGATTCTACAACCTGGTTAGCAACAAGAATCACAAACTCTTCTTATGGTTGTTTCATTTGAGTTATCATATTCTCAAAAAAAAATTACCACACTCAGCTCCCATATGGTTTTCAAACAACTACCTGTTTCATATTAAAATAACTCGTGTCCTTTGTTGTGATGTTAACTTCCGCCGTCGGTGAGTTTTGTCGCAAGAAGTCAACTATTCCATCAGGTATGGGAGGTGGCTCCCAACCTGCTTTAAATGCTTGTGCTAACACATCAATTTCTTTTTGTGACTTGGCAGCCGCTTTCTTTAACATGGCATATTTCATTGTACGGAATGTTGATTCATACTGAAGTTGTATTTCCAATAACTTCAAGTTACACAAAGAAGAGAACTTAACCTCCGATAAATCAGGAACTAAGGAGAGAACCTAAGTAACGAGGATGAATTAGAATCAGATTTGTGGAAGTCAATTGAAATCTAACAAAAACGTAATAATAAAATAAAAATAAAAATAAAAAATAAAGCTTGAAAACATGACAAGGTACCTGAAGAGTAGTTGAAGTGACTGTCAATGATTCTACATTGACAAGGTCTTGCAGCCAGCTCAATAGAACCAAAGCAAACTTCATCCAAGCTGAATATTCTGGTGCTTTGATATTTACTTGTTTAATAGAAGAAAGACTACTCCCACATAATCTCTGAACAGGCTCACCGGTAAAAGTAAAGGTACAAAGACTTGGAGCAGATAGGTCAATTTTGTCAATGTTTGGTGAATTATCATGCATAGCGAAATTGACAAGTGTCTCACTGGATATGGTGAGGATTTGAGCATCCTTTAGCTTAGAACCATAAATGACCAAACTATTCAACTTGGTAAAGGCAGAAAAGGGCTCAGCACAACCGTTTTCACCACCACAAAAGGTGAAATTTGTTAGCTCTAAGTTCGTCAATAAAGGCAAATTCAAAGATTTTGGAAACAACGATACTGTATAATTATTACTTTTACCTATAGGTCTATGGTAAACTGAAAGCTTAAGAGATGTAAGAGCCTGACATTTAGAAATGCAGCTTAGAATGGGACAACTATCAGCAGCTACATTGATTCCTAATCGCCGAATGTGGGTATTATGAGAACGAATATAATCTAAAATCATTTGAAGAAGTTTAATCCCAATAACGCCCTTGCGCTCAACATCCAACGCGTGTATTGGAGTTGAGCTATCACGAAGAGTCAAAATCTTAGACACGAAGTAAGTAAAATGCTTCGCCATGGAAAATTGCGAAGAATACAATATAAGAGTGGGAATAAGTTTCCAAAGATACTTCCATCTGGTGGATAAAACGCAAGTTTGAACGGCGTATTTGGAATTTAAAAACGATAAAATGTGAAGTAGAACACAATCGGGTAAGTCACTCAGTCTGTCTTGATTCTCTTCAATATTATCATTCCTTGCTCGCTTATCGGGTGGAATCATCGGTTCATCCACTAATTCAGACATTAAAGTACCTAATCAAGCATAAAAATATGTGATTATACTCTACAATGTGATGGAACAAGAATAAACTGAGAAATTCTAAAGCAAAGTAATAATGGAGAATGAAATACCTGGCGATTGAGTGGTGAGTTGCGATTCAAGGAAAATGGATCGCAACCATGATTTCTAGGGTTCGTTTGTTTTGAAAATTGGGGGAAGAGAAAGCTGAAATCGTTTCCGATTTTATATTTTTCTTCACTTTTTTGTTTTGACTAACTTTTACTTCTGTTTTTAAAAAATGGTTTTCTTTTTTGAACTATTAATTAATATACTTTTAATTTAATATATAAATATTCATCTGAATCTGGCTCGTATTGCTAAGTTGGTATATCCAAATTTATTGATCTTAGACTCAGAACCGAGTAACAACAACAACAAAAAAATCATTGATCTCAAAGTTAGGGTCCATAGGTGTGTTATTTGATCTTGATTTAAAACAAAAATGATCGATTACTTGATTGATAATGTTGTTGTTGTAATATTTATCAGTAAAATTAAGAATACATTGAGAAACAATTAAAAGAAAATGTATTTAAGTAATCATGTTTGGTGACATAAACACTTTTTAGACAATCAACCTCAATGTTAAACGGTCATGTGAACACTTTTTAACAAAGTTGAATGACAAAAGGGGTCAATTTGTACAAAAAAATTAATAATTAAAGAACTAACTTGTACATTTTTACTACATAAATGATCAATTTGAAACTAAAAAAAAAAAAAACTAAAAGGATTAAAAGACATCATGATGCATTTGACCTATTTTAAACATTCTTGAAAATTTTTATTATAAAATATGAAGGTTACACATGAGTTGACTTAAAAGTATGGACCTAAACTATTGATTGAAAAAAATTTGGGACTAAAAGTTAAAGAAATTTTCTAAAGGGATTGAAATGAATAGTTGTTGTATTTATAAGGACAAAAACATATTTAACCAAATTATTAAACCAATATATACTATTTCAGTTATTCGGCTCGAGGATTTGTTTATGAAGTTGTGCGTAGAGTATATCAGGTTCAAAAGAAATAAAATATTTTAATATGGAGAATATGATTGTTCTTTTTTTATACCATGTTATGGGTACGACGCTGATCTTCATTAAGAGTTATTGATCATACCCCTGACAACTTACTTAAACTGTCTAAATCTTTTATCACTTGAATGAATCCATTATTGGTTTTTCTATTGTATACTTTCAAAATATGTTGAGTTTTTTTCTCAAAAAATATGTTTAGTTTATCCATTTTAATATAAATTTTGATGAGAAAGTTATAAAGTTCACATTATAATTTAATGAAAATGTTGACAAATGTCCTTAGGACATTGTTTAACAAAAACTGAGAGACAATTCTTGCATAGCAAATAATGTAATATTATTTTGACAAGTATTTGACTCTTATTTTTCACACAAATGTTTTAATAGATTTCTCAAATAGTGTCTTGACAAAAAAAAAATCTTAAATAGTGTATTTAATGTATTTGTTAACAAGATCCATAATTTAAATGTAACTTATAATTAAAAACTATAATACGATGACAACAAGTTATAATTTAATTGATAAAAATATTTTGCTAAAAAAATGGGAAAGATATCAAAACTGTTAAAGCTAAACGTCGTGACCGGAGTTCTAATCCCCCACTCCTCCATTTGTGTGCATCAGTTCTCAAGTGGTTATTGTTGCTTCGTCTTTCTAATTAAAGAACCTATAATAAGATATTTTGACACCTTTTTATAGTGTCATCTGTAACGCCTTATTTCTAACAAAGCGATAAAACACGCGAACATAACAATTACTCAAGAAATAGACGTCACATCTTCAAATAATTCTCAGTTGACGTGCATAAAAATTTCAACAATAAAACATCACAGCGGAAATATAGCATATACCTCAAGTAGCCATGCCATCAACTCATAAATACATCCATAAAATATAATATCCAAATCCCGACATATGGGCAAAATCTCCACAACATAAACAAATCCAGAAACCAAAAGGACAGACACCTAATCAGAGTCTAATCTAAGACTCTAATTGAAAAACAGAGGAAGCTCCCGTTATCCTCAAGCAACTCACCAAGCAAGCAATCAAACTAATCCTACATGTCGTCTACCCATTCATACAAATAGATAGGCGGTCAATCGAACGACCACTGGGGTTAGCTTCACATCAAACATAATAAAAAACAATCATAAGCATTCAAGGATTTCATGCATGGCACATATGCATAATCATCCCTCGTAGAATACTATTATTACATGAATATTGTCCCTCATTCCATACACATCATGCTAACACAATTCTATCATAGCAAAGCAAGCATATTCAATTCTCTAATCAAGTCATCGACATAGGCTCATCATGCATCAACATCAATCAATGAAAAGATTACTCACCTTATTCTTCATTTAGCCTAATTAACTTAACAAATATAATTCATCATTTCAAAGTATAAGCAAGAATGTCATCGTCACAAAAAGATCATAAAATCACATTCATATAAGTTACACTTCATTATTTTCACTGAAATAAACATCATCAATTAAGATCATCAAATGTACAAGTATCGCCATTCACAATAACATCTAAAAGTACACATCTTCACATATTCACCAAATATCACCAAGTGTACAATTCACCAATCGCATTTATACAATCACACAATTATCACGACGCACAATTGTACAATCATCAAGTACACAATTATCATCAAGCACATAAACAATTATGACTCATCCTAAACATGCAATGTGCCTAGACCGACTCTAGACACGTGTGGTACCAAATCACCTCTGAGGTCGTCACCTCATGATGCAACAAACACATCATAATCACCCCGAATAATTGAATACATAGTATTCGTCACCAACATGGATATGAAATCCGACATCAACAGTGTGTGGACCTATGACTCAACCACTACAATGCATATATTCATACAATTTCAACAATCAACACCAACATATTTCAATACATGCTTACACCATTAAATCAACATCAATAGCATGTAAGAAAATTCACCAACAGCGTATATGCACATAAACATATGCAATCACCAACAACATCACCATAACAATTCAACAACTATCATCGTGATTATCAACAAGCATAACCATAATCAACACCAAAACACCTTTCATACATGCAAACACCACAACTATCAAATTGCACATAAGAATTCAACAACATAATTCAATACATGCAATTACCGTATCAAATATTAACATTAAGCATGTATAAATTCACCATCAACAATCGACAATTAGCATAATCACATCAAGATCAACAACATCACCACAAATCAACAACTTCATATAAATTCTCACAATTCAAGTAAAGGAGAATATACACCATACTATGATAAACATCATATTCAACACTCATCAATCATTCACACATCTTCATAATCATATCAAACTATTCATAAAAGATTTGCAAGACATTCGGCCTTAGAGAATATTTTCGACAAAGTTCGTCTCTTATTTTACAACTTTAAAATAATTATAGCAATTAAACCAAAACTAAGCAAACATGTTCAATTGCCTCAACAAAGCATATGCACCACTCACACATGTTCATAGTTAACCAAATTATTAAACCAAATTATTTATAAGAACCAAAAACATATTTAACCAAATTATTAAACCAATATAAACTATTTTAGTTATTCAGCTCGAGGATTTGTTTATGAAGTTGTGCGTAGAGTACACCCGATTCAAATAAAATAAATATTTTAATATGGAGAATATGATTGTTCTTTTTTTATACCATGTTATGGGTGTGACACTGATCTTCATTAAGAGTTATTGACGATACCCCTGACCACTTACTTAAACTGTCTAAATCTTTTATCACTTGAATCAATCTATTATTGGTTTTTCTATTGTATACTTTAAAAATATGTTCAGTTTTTTTTTCTCAAAAATTATGTTTAGTTTAGCCATTTTAATATAAATTTTGATGAGAAAGTTATAAAATTCACATTATTATAATTCAATGAAAATGTTGACAAACGTCCTTGGGATATTGTTTAGAAAAAACTGAGAGACAATTCTTGCATAGCAAATAATGTAATATTATTTTGACAAATATTTGAATTTTACTTTTCACACAAATGGTTTAATAGATTTCTTAAATAGTGTATTTGATGTATTTGTTAACAAGATCTATAATTTAAATGTAACTTGTAATTAAAAACTATAATAAGATGTCAACAAGTGATAATTTCAATGATAAAAATATCTTGCTAAAAAAATGAGAAAGATATCAAAATTGTTAAGCTGAACGTCGTGATCGGTGTTCTAATCCCAACTCTTCCATTTGTGTGTATGAGTTCTCAATTGGTTATTGTTGCTACATCTTTCTAACAAAAGAACCTATAATAAGATATTTTGACACCTTTTTATAGTGTCATCTAGTTACTATTGTTCTCAAGGGGTTATTGTTGGTTCACATGATTATGTTGTATTATTAATTAACACCTTATTTTATTCACCCTATTTTTTATTTTATTTTTAAATTCAGTATCTGGTTCAAGGATCGATTAATTTGAGAGACCAATACCACTGGCCATTTGCGGAGGGCTCATTTAATGCAAGAGCAAAACTTTGTATGGACTTAACCAGTCAAAATTGGCACCGAAGGAATCGAATATAAGATCCTGAGAGGAGCGCACTCCAATGTCTTAAAGTGTAACCCACTCATGTTAGTTATTAACTTGTTTCGCAAATAATCTCAAAAAAAACTCCCAATTTCATGTAAATACTTAACACTAAACTCCTCTAAAGAATTACTCCATACCCCCACCCTTCATTTTAATTTGGATATAGCATCCACATCCTTTATTTTATCCTTTTTTTCCCTAAAAAAACTATAAAATTGAAATGTGTGGTACATAAAACTTGACTCAACCGACAATATTGATATTGATATTGTTAGATGGAACAATTTCATCTGGATCCGAACTCAGAGTCCCGCAGTTGCATATATAAATTTTAGATTATTATTGTCACTTCGTCTACAAACAAAAAGGACATAAAATATATATTTTATAAATTTTTGGAGAAAAAACAGTCTGTAATTATTAATTTAAACTTAACCTAAAGCCTAAAATTAAAATAGTTCTTTTTAGGAAATTTAAATAGTTCTCTTAAAATTTAAATTTAACATGTTAATTGTTTTTATCAAAAACCCTAAACCCACCTTTCAAGAAAAAAAATTCCTAAACCCAAATGTCTTCCACCACCACCGCCATGATTCGTTTCTCAAGATCCTTTGTGCCGCGCCTCCTCAACTACAAAACAGTATGCTCCTCCACCGTTGTTCCTTCTCCATTCTCCAACTCCTTCCCTCCACTTTGATGACCTTGATGCGAAGGGAGCAAATCCGTGGGAAGTTTTAAATCAGACAAGATCTAAGCTAGGGCATCATAGTGCTGCAATCCAAGTGTTCCAATAGGCTTGGGAAATGATTTTAAGGGACTTGTTGATCTCGTACAGTTAAAGGCCTACTTTTTTAATGGTGAAAATGTTGCTGTTGAAGAAGTTCCAGCAGATATGGAAGCCTTGGTGTTAGATGAAAGGCGCGAACTCGTAAAAATTGTCTCAGATGTTGACGGTAAACTTGCTGAGGCATTTCACAGCGACAAGCCCATATCATCTGCTGAACTTGAGGAGGCAGTTCGGAGGGCCACCATAGCACGAAAATTTATACCAGTATTCATGGGTAGTCCTTTCCACAAGCCACAACAGCTACTGGATGGTGTACTTAGTTATTTGCCATGTCCAGTTGAAGTTAGTAAGTATGCTCTCAACGTAGATAAGAATGAATGGGATTCTGGATTTACATTTACATTTCTAAGAATCTACGAGGGTGTCCTTCGGAAGGGTGATATTATTTTAAATAGCACTGGTAAGAAGATCAAGGTTAGTAGTTTGTTTTTACCTGATGGAAAGGACTTGTTGAATTCTAAATTTTTGCTATATACTAGTAATAAATATGAAATTCAAGAGGCTCGTGGTGGTCAACTAGTTGCTATACTTTATGACAATTGTGAATCAGGTTCAGATTTTTGTATATCAGGAGAGACTCTTACTGATGGGTCAGTTAGATTTTTGTATGAAAAAGCATTACAATTTAGAAAACCAGCAAGAAAATTCAGGTTTAGGATGTGTATGTTTGGAAAGGATGGTAGTTTGGCAGAACCATTGTAATTTTGTCAAAAGCATAATTTTGGAGCTTCAATAAAATCACTTACTAACACTGTCACCGTGATTTTGTCAAATTCACAACCAATTTAGACATGCACGAAGGCTTTAAAATCAAACCTATCAATTACTATGTATGTTGTGGATATAATTGAACCACCTTGCGTTTTGTAGGAGGTGGTGAATTCAGATTCTGGTTGAATCTGGTTGAATCTTGCATAAGTAAAAGCTCATGATTATCCTAACCTTCATGGTTGAGACTGTCAGTTTGACAAACAAGAGAAAACGAATATGCGTGCCTTAAAACACTCATTTTTGTTATCCCTCATTTTTTGTCGAACCAACACAAATCAAATCGCACTCCCAACCGTTAAGAGTTTCAGTTAAATTTTTGAGTAACGTAAACCGTAAAATAAAACAAAACAAAAAATGTCATGTTAGAGGTACTTTACTTGATTCCTTAGTTCAAATCCTTGATTATAATTAGCTGGGAATTCTAATTCTGGTACAAGGTTCTGCAAATTAAGAGGGACAATCATTTCAAACCTGATTCATACACAGAAGTTTAAGTGCATTGGGAAATAAAGACAGCAAAGAACAATCACTGCTTCAGCTTGGAAGCAACAAATAAGCTTGGTTAATTGTTTCTTTCCCTGCAAGAAAACTACAAGAAACTTGAAAATGAAAAGGAAATTTCAGAACCTTTTGATGATTCTTGAAATCTGATTCCGATCAAGATTACCAATATATCGAAGAACTTCACAGATGCTTCTTTTTGCCTTCGGCTTCTCCGTGTCTTTGCCTGCAAGAAACATGATATCATACACCATATTATAAGCATGGAAGATAAATGAAATCCAAATGTTAAGAAAAAAATTAAGGGAAAAGAAATAGAGTAGTGTTATTTGAACAACTCTTTTAGCGTAATTGATTCTAACAAATAAATTCATCATCTAACAAAAATGGTACTCCCAAAGTGATCAACGTACCAGGAAGAAAGCCGAAAAGAAGGTTGGCAGCGGACTTGGACTAATCTTCGTTCTCTTGCTCAGCCAAATCTCCTTCAGCGGAAAGAGGCTCGTGCGTGCAAATGCTGCTTCGGGATGCATCCCTCAATGGCCTCACTATGATGTAATGTTATGTCTCCAGTTTTTTTGTTTGATCATAGTGCTGGCTTTTTATGTATAAGTATAACTCTTCTTTTAGCCTTTAACACGGCTTATGCTAAAGAGCTTATTAATAAAATTTGCATTATTAAAGAAAAACGTTATTTTTTTGTTTGTTTGTATAAAAGTATATTTCATAAAGCATAAAATTTGAATTTTATGGGATATTAATTTTTCTTTAGTAATTCATCTTATCACTTATATTCCGTAAGAAATGAGTTTCAAAATCATAAGGGGTATAGTATTGTTTTTCCCTTTTTCTTTGAATTCCGAAGTGCCCAATGTACGACAAACAACATACAAGACGGTGCTCAAAACCATTCCCATTTACCCACAAGTCAAAATACTTGCTCGTGCTAAAAAGACTCTTAAGAGGAAAATAGTTCACCGTCCATTAGATATATTATTAGAATCTTAATTGATTTTCAAAATATTAATTAGTGTTTATGAAACTTTTTTTTTCTTCAAAGAAACTAGACTAGTCCA
Source organism: Medicago lupulina (assembly GCA_958299785.1). Taxonomy (NCBI): domain Eukaryota; kingdom Viridiplantae; phylum Streptophyta; class Magnoliopsida; order Fabales; family Fabaceae; genus Medicago; species Medicago lupulina. Next base: position 88,885,519 of record OY283139.1, read on the forward strand.
TCCAAATTGATACCGAAGATAATCGAATTTGAGACCTCGAGGAAAAACACACTCCCAGATCCAAGCCAATACCAATAGGCCAACCCAAGCCAATACCAAGAGGCCAACCCAAGTGGGTTATGAAACGTAAATATTGATTGGGTCAAAAAAAGAAAAATGTTAATATTTTGAGAATGGTCAAGAAAGATGAGGTCACATGATTATAAATAAATAAGACTGTATCCGTCAAATCCATTAGATTAAGATAAAATGAAACAAACGTTTATCTCCTCTCCAATCCAAAAAGATAAAATATTGATTCAGTTCATTTTCAATTCAACCATATACTATGGAATATGACATATGCAAATGACTGTTTAAAATGATTCCATTTCTAAATTTGAATACCGTCACACAGAGAATAATATTTTTTAGCATAACTTTTCAAGCTACCCTTAGTAGCCCAACAACCACTACACCTTCCTAATTTCCTTACTAACCCACCCAATACAATTATGACTTGTAAAAATAAAACATGAAAAAGAAAATAAAAAATAAAAAAATTGCCACTAAAATTATTTCATGAAAAAGAAGATAAGAAAATGGGGTATTATTGTCTTGGCGTATCACCGGTAGCTTCTGTAGGCCGGGGTATACATACAGCTCTCCGCAAACTTCACCAAATCTTTCGGCTGTGGAAGACGAGTGGCCAAGCCTGACAGAAATGCAAACAAGAAAGCATATGAGAACAACTTATAGTTTATACGAAAACAATCTGATTTTATTTTATCTTTTGTTATAGAAATAACTTATACAAACACTTGTACGATTTGTATGATAAGAGCCTATGCTATAAGCGCTTAATTAAGTTGTTTATTCAAGTAGGGTGCTCATCATTTTTCCAAAATGCCTTCAAAGATGCAAAACATGTACTGGAGTTGAGAAAGGAAAGGTAAAAATAAAAGCTCACCAAGTTCATAAGCTTTAGCAGCAACTTTGGCAGCTATATGAGCTGAAATCTTTCTGATGTTGGTGAATGGTGGGAATATCAAACCCTTCTCAAAGTTCTCTTCTGATACTTGTTCAGCCAATGCCTCAGCTGTTTCATTCAATAATAAAGATTAAAAACCATGCCATTTCAACCATAGCTTATTACATCAATTTATTTGAAACTAATGTTTAAATCATTTGTGAGCTTACAGGCAGCAAGAAGCAGGTCGTCATGTACACGAATGGTCCCAGACATTATTAAACCTAGGCCGAACCCAGGGAATATGTATGCATTATTTGCCTGATGAAAAAAAATCCAAATTAGACCTTATTTGACATGAAAAATACTATGCTAAATAAAAAATCTTGGGCTTAGACCTGGCCAGGCACAAACACTTTCCCCTTATATTCAAGGGGAGAAAATGGGCTCCCACTTGCAAAGATCGCACGTCCCTGAGAAAAATGAAACAGAATAGTCAGCGTTGATCCAAAAATACGCTCAAATTTCAATGCAAAAATACAAGTCGGATCTATTACCTGTGTCCACGCATAAGCTTCTTCAGCAGTACATTCGGACTGCGACGTTGGGTTGGAAAGAGAAAGAATAATAGGTTTCTACAAGCATTATCAAACAAAACAACATTAATTGAATTATTCAGACATGAAATTGCATGGGAGATGCTAGCTAGGTAGATGAGTAGATTGACTAAGTACCTCGTTAATAGAGGCCATTGCCTCAACCACCTCTTTGGTAAACGCACTTCCTTGTCCTGATGTTCCGATAAGCACTGTTGGCTTAATTTTCTGAAAATATAACATTGAAAATGTAAGAACCAAAACTTTTGTTGTGTATAGGCATGTATCAAAGGTGTGATAAACCGAAAGATTGACCGTACATTAACAGCATCAAGAAGGTTTTTAACAGGTTCGTGTTCATGAGCCCACGGCTTCTTGAAATGTTGGAGTGATTCTTTACGGGAACTGACAATCAATCCCTTCGAGTCCACCAACCAAATATTCTTGCGCACTTCGTCTAATGGGGCATTTGTCTGCATCAAAGACGATAGTTTCTCAATAAATCTAAATTATTCATGCAATGCTCAATCGCAATACTCTCACCACGCTAAAAGTAGCTACCAACCTGTTTAGATGTTTCAAGTGCAATGAGTTCTGCAATTCCGGTGCCCGCCTGCAACCACCAAACAATACACTTAAGCCACAAAGAGTAAATGGATGTAACAGCAGCCAGTTTTTACACCACGATTTTAAAAAACGTACATCTAACAAGTTTCAAAATGCTATGTCAAGGAATAAGACATACCTCACCGGCGCCAAGGAATAAGAATTTGTGGTCAGCTAAGTTACCCCCAACCAATTTCAAAGCTGCAACTAGTCCAGCAAGAACAACAGATGCCGTTCCCTGGAACAAAGTAGATAAAGTGTCAGAGACAGTTATGATATGGGTACATAAGTTAACAAAATACATGAAATCAATATTTAAGAGAGCAATTTATTACCTGAATATCGTCGTTGAAAACCAGATGTGTTGATCTATATTTTTCAAGCAGATCAAAAGCATTGTGGTTCGCAAAGTCTTCAAACTAATTATGTGATATAACAGATACAGAAAACAGTAAAAATGGATTAGTACAGATTACAGCCCGGTAAGCAAGGAAATAAATTGTGCCTTTTGATTCTGATTGATACCTGAATTAGAACTTTTTCACCGTAAGTTTGCTTGACTGCAGTCATAAATTCATGCATAAGTTCAGAATATTCCTGCCCAGTTGCTCGTCTTTGCTTTAGACCGATATATAATTCATCATTGAGTAGCCTCTCGTTGTTTGTCCCGACATCAATAGTAATAGGCAGGCACTGTAACGATTTTAACAGATAACATTAAAGATTTAATAGGAAATGAAGATTACACTATGCACAACCAATAACTTAAAAAGGAATATCCGATCATTGTAAGTTTACGTAAGCATTATTTATGGTATAAAAAGTTACAATGTAGCTGAAATATACTTACAGCTGAAGGACGAACTCCTCCTAGTGCAGTATATAAAGAAAGTTTTCCCACCGGTATTCCCATCCCCTAAGAATACAAAATAGGTTGTTAAAGGAAAGATTACAACATCAGATCTAGTGATTCAATTTAACTATCATAAATCAATAAAGTGAACAAGCATGATATAAATTACCTGACAACCTAGATCCCCAAGACCCAAGATCCGTTCTCCGTCAGTTACGACTATGACTTGAATGTTCTTCTCAGGCCAATTTCTCAGTACTTCTTGAATCCTCCCCCTATAATTTAAACACCGCCCAAGAGAAAAAGAAACAATAAAATCAATACAAAGAATAGATTAAAGATTCGATCAAAGGTGAACAGCAACAAAAAATTCTACGAGGATAAACAAGTGGGCACAATTAAACTTACTTCTCTTTCAAACTTATATAAAGACCCTGTGGACGCATAAAAATGTCCCCGTATTTCTGGCAAGCCTCACCAACAGTTGGAGTATACACAATTGGGAGTAATTCTTCAACGTGATCAATGAGAAGTTTGTAAAACAGACGTTCATTTCTTTCCTGCAACCAACAATATATCAAAGTGAAAGCATTAGAATTCAATTCAAAATATGGCCAATCAGGCCATGTGAATTAATTTCCACCAACATATGGTTTTACATTAAAGACGACTTTCAAATTTATAAATAAAAGCATGAACAAAAAACCAAAGAACACGACAGTTTTGACAATGTTCAAAAAGGGACGACATAAATTGTTGACAAGGACACACCTGAAGATCCATCATTGCCATGTATCTCTGCAACGGAACTTGATATTGGCGTATGTGCTGGATCATTTTCCTCACCTGAGTTTCTTGAGGAATAGTTGTTGGGGGAAGAAGACCACGCAAGTAGTGTGCATCCCTCTCTTTTTCAGTGAAGGCCAACCCTTTGTTGAAGTGTGGATCTCGCAACAATGTATAACCACTAAAAACCAAGAATCAACCAACATGTAAGAACATGGATCATGGACATATATACATAACTCTTAATATTTAAAGAAGCTGCTCAAATAAAAAATGAATGATTCAATCTGTGGAAAAATATATCAAAGAAAGTAACGTGAATTATTACAAGCATATATAAAACAGAAACAAAACATATGACGATATAAATTAGGTAAACAAGTCCCAATGAGCTTAGCTCAGTTGGTAATGACGATGCATAATATATGCAAGGTCAAAGGTTCAAACCCCAGACACCACAAAAAAAAAAATCATAAATTTTCTTTTCCATTCAAAAAAAAAAAATAGGTAAACAAAAAAACTACACTCATGACATCTAACAAGCATATTCAAGATCCTCCTTTATTAAATTAAGTAAAATAAAATCTTCATGATTCATTCATAACAACAAAACTTTTTTAATCAAATTTCAAATTTTCAGGTACACCAATTGAGGGGATGCCATAGACAACACAGTAAACAAGGATCAAATATGAATCTAACAAAGGGTTAAAACATAAGAAAATTATGATCTGTGATCAAAATCAAGTACTAACTAGTAAAAACACAAGATCATGAGAGTCACACTCACCTAGCAACAGAAACACTCCAAGGAGTCACAAAGTGATCTTCAGTGGCCTTATCCTCGCCGTAAACATCGCGAGGACCGCCACCGGAGATCGGATTATCATCAACATCTTCCACCACAGCTTCCTTTTTAATTTCTTTCAAAGGTGTCTCCATCACATTAACAACACTGCCATTTCTATCATTGATTGGTGACATACACGTCACCCTCCATGGTCCATAACCCCTTCTCTGTCCACCACAGATGTTACCACTCCCACCTAATCCTGAGTTACCCTGCTCATAATAAATTCCACCAAAATGAACAAAATTAATAATAAACAAAATACATTAACATCAAATCAACTAATCTAATCAAAATTCACAAAAAAATTATATAATTTTTATTTATTTTTAGCTGAAAAACAAATAGCCCGGAAAATTATGAACGTTAATAACAATACCCAGATGAATAAATCAGCTAATCTAATCAAAATTCACAAGAAAAATACAATTTTTATTTATTTTTAGCTGAAGAACAAATAACCCAGAAACTTGTTAAATATTTAAAAAAGCCATTTTTATTTTTGTGATTTAGAGAGAATGGATTACCAGGAAGGTGCATCTGGTTGCTGAGATCATGATGATGGGTATGGAAGTGCGAGAAAGAGTCCTGCTTTGCTGTATCAGAAATGAGAGAGAAAGTTATATATATATAGAGAGAGAGAGAGAGTACTAAGGTTATTTTTCACTTCTTTCTCTGTCACTGTTTCTCTTCTCTTTTTACCTGATGATGCTGAGTTGAGTTTCTGTGTAACAGAAGAACACAACACAAAAGAGAGAGAGAAAGAGAGATCAGAACAGAGAAGAGAGAAATGAATGTGTTGTTGGGAATTATGTATGGAAGTGAAACACGTTTTGTGAGGTCACCTTAAAAAGGTTGTAACTCGCAACTTGTTTCAACAAGTGCCAGGAATGAACACCATTTCCCATCCTCGGTCTTACCAAACTACCCTCAATTTCTTCCATAACTATTTCTATACTTTTTTTAATACAACAATAAAAACAAAACAAAACTATGCAAACAAATCAAGTGCCCAAAACAGTGGGGTATAAGTGGGGTTTCCTTCAAAAACTATTTCTATACATTTTTTAATCAAGGGGTTAAAAAATGTGAATATGATAGAGATACATTGAGAGTTGGCAAAAAAAATTGGTATAAAATGGTTGTACATATATTATTTGTCGTCTGAAATATATGTTTTGTTTACTTTTTAGGCGTGTAAGAATCAAATCAATAATATGATATGTCAGAAAGTCTGGTATAAAGTAATTAAATTGATTTGGTTTTTGTCGAGTCTTAAATAAATCGATCAAACTTGATCATTTTAAAATTGGGAATTGCTTTCACGTTATTTTTAAACGTGTGAGAATCAAATCAATAATATGATAAATCGAAAAGTCTGATATAAAGTAATGAAATTGATTTGGTTTTTGTCGGATTTAAAATAAACCGATCGAACTTGATCTTTGTAAATCGAGTATTATTTTCACGTTATTTAAAATTGATCACTCAAGATTCAAAATCAATTGTTATATTTTATTTGTCATAAAAACAACGATATTTAACTTTAAAGGTTTTGTTTGAGCTGGGATAAAAACTCATTTTTTCGATGGACTGGGTTCTCCCAAGTCATTGGCTGATGTACGAAATATCACATGAACTTGCCCTAAATGCATTGGATAAGGGTCACTTAAGAGAACCATGACTGTTAATTCTGGATCCAAGGCCAACGTCATTTAATGTACTCATAAGTGTCTTTCTAGGCCAAATGTTAGGGTTGAGAGCGGTCAAAACCCTAATTCACCACTATAAATGCTAGCTCATAGCCTCCATTCATATGCAAACACTTTCTATCATAAAAACTTCACATATTAAGTGCACTCTTACTTGTCGTCAGAGTATTTACATGTCCACCCCTCATCCACCGGAGAAGAAAGGTGTTAATGTTAAAGTCTGACATCCACAGTCATCCTCTTATCTAAGATCTTAAATCTTGTCCGATAAGGTTTGATCTAATAGTAAAAAAGACGGCCATTGGTATTACAGATTTTAGGTTTAAGTCACATTAATATTTTTAAGACAATCAAACTTTAAAGTCTTCATGTACATTGTGACTTCACAATCTTCTCACCATGAATTTTTAAGACAGACAACTATTTTAAGTAAGTAGTCTTATAGTTGGTTGAGAATGTAAAGTAATTATAAAAGGGGCGATACCATCATCATCTCCATGATTGCTGCATTTGACAACACGAATTTTACCAAACAAAGATCGTGCTCATTCGCATTAAATCCTTTAAATTGAAATACTTTGAAGGTTGACAGAAAGCAGCGGAATTTAAGAGAAGTAGCAAATACAAGAGCATAAACTATCGTGCCCGAGGGAGCTTTGGAATTTTGATTTCTAAGCACACAACGGTTGCTTAAATCAACGGTTGCTAGAGAATCGGTTTCTCTCTATCATTATCTGTGTTTGACTCAAGAAGAAAGAAGACACATCAGAACAAGCATATCCCCTTACGCCCACCAACTGTTTATGGAATTGCTTGAGTCTGCTCAGACCTGCGGTTTTCTTCTGTTCTTCTCACGGCTGCAGCCATGCCATTTGACTAGCAGGCTGAGCTGTCCGCCCCATCAGCTCCACCAATCTCATCAGCAATGGTGGCTCCTCCACTGTCCAAACCTTTGCAACGTATTTCATTCGTGCAAGCACTGACAGCCGCACCGACGACTTTCGTTAATGATAACTTGCCTCAACCTTTGATTCGAGGGGAGTCTGTGAGCATCACGATTTCACAGCAAATTTATAAAAAGGCCTGGAGATTTGCAAGCATAACCTACGGGGTCGATTGGTACTAAGCAAGGGAGACAAACCCTACACAACCAAAGATATTCACCTCAAATTACAAAAGCAGTGGAAGACGACTGGTGAATGGAGCATGAGACCTCTAGGGAGAGGATTTTTTGAATTCACATTTGCTAGTGACACTGATTTGCGCATGGTGTGGGCCTCAGGAACCGTAAATCTCAAGTCGGGGGTTATAAGATTATTCGAATGGACCAAAGATTTTAACATGAATAAGCAAAGGAATACTCATGCTAAAGTGTGGATTCGTTTGATGGAATTGCCACAAGAGTACTGGATGGACAAGACATTAAGAGAAATTGCTAGTGTCGTGGGCACACCGCTCATTATTGATAATGCAACGTCCAAGAGACTTTATGGACACTATGCTCGCATCTTAGTCGATATGGATTTTTCTCGCAAGATGTTTTATGAAATTATGGTCGAAAGGGAAGGATACTCTTTTAATGTAGAGGTGGCCTATGAGTGGCTCCCTGACTTTTGTTCACACTGCCAAAACATTGGCCATGACATCACAGTTTATAGATGGCTTTACCCCCGTCACGATAATAATGCTCACAAACAAGCAATTGCACAGGAGAAAAAACTGGCACCAACAAAGAAACAGACATGGATTCCTACTACTGAAAACCCTTCTAGCATAGGGTTTTCTCTTGCATTCGCTTCCCCTCAACAAGATGTGACACCAGCAATGACAACAGAGGTGCCTCCACCTCCAGAACCAACATCAGAGGTGTCTCCACCGCCAGTACAGGTGCCTACACCCCCAACACCACACCATATAGCCAGGTCTGTCCCTGCGCATGTCCCCGTTCAGCAAGACATTACACTCACAGCAGAGGACGTCCAACAAGAGACCGTAAAGTTTGATAATTCAGATGCACAACATGTGGCAGACATAACCATGAGCACGCATGACACAGAGAATTTGGAGAAGACAAGTGATATACCTATTCAGGCAGCCACAGTAAACAATACTATTTTGTCGCAAGATTCTTTCAGTATGCAACTTAATAATGTTACAGATGAAATTGTTCGTACTGAAATTATTAATGATGAGCCAATTTTAATGTCGGTCCGGACTTTAGATGTCTCATCTATAGTGGCAGACCCTAATGCAAATATTGATATTTCGGAGGAGTCTCTTGTTGATGTTGATGTAACCGAAATCAGCTTTCAAGAGGGTGTAGCGCAACACATTGTTACTAATATTCATAGTAGCGCTAGAATTCAACAAGATTTGGAACTATGGCGCCGTTTTAAAGAATATGATCAAAAATCCGTGGAGGAGCCTTTTCTTCCCGTGTTATCAAGAAAACAGAAGCAACACCTTAAAAAGACCAATTCTGGTAAGCCTACCACAACCCGTTCAACGGGTGATAACTCTACATCTAATCAATGATATTGCTGTATTGGATTGTTCGTGGGTTTGGTAATTCCGAAACCAAAAGCATGAGTTCTTGGTTGAACCTTTTGATTATTTTTAGTAGGTTTTTATGCGGACCGTTGTGGTTTACCTCGGATTAGATATCCGTAGGCAGTTGTTAATTTTTTATGTTTCTTTTATTTGTTGTTTTTTCTGAGGGTTTTGGCCTAGTCCCCCTCTTGTATTTTTCCCCCTTTTTTTAATAATTTTTGAGATTGGCGGCATACGATAGGAGTTCATCGGGGTGCCAACCTAGTTGGGATGTCGTTGCTTCTCCTTGATGCCTTCCCTATCTCTTGGTTTACCGAAAAAAATATATATAAAAATTCAATCAATAGTATTATTTAAAAACTATTTTGCATTCATTTTTTTAACTATTGTATATTATTTTTCTCATAAAACTATTTTGACGTGTAAAAATCCTACAACATCAAAAAAAAATTAGTTTCCTTTAGATATTTTATAATAAGTTTCTTAAAGTTTTAAAAATGTAAATTTGACTTTTGTCAAAAAAAATAATGTAAATTTGACTGAATCCAATCAACTTTGTTATTCATCAATTTGGTTAGTTTTAAATTTTATGAAAAAGTTGACAAAACTTAACAAAAATGAGCCGATTATTTTTTATTGATTCAATTTTTTTTCTTCAAAATACTCCATTTTTGGACCAAACCGTAGGGACTGATACCCTACTATTTCTGTGTATTTCATAGTAAATTTATTTATATTTATTGTGCGTTTGTTTTGAGGCTAATCTTATGGTCTGTGGGTTCTATGGAATGAGACTTCAATTGATGTGGTGGACGGAGTAGCGACATCCAATGTTTGTGGTTGTGTTGTGGGTGCCATCTCATTAGTCATTAACACGTGGAATGGAGAGATACATTCCTTTCTTTTTTATAATTTTTAATAATGGATGGAAACAATTGTCCAAAAAAAAAAGAAGGATGGAAACATCATTAGTTTGTGGATTTCCTTCAAAAAAAAATCATTAGTTTGTGGATTCAAAAGATATGATGTGATGGGTTATTTTGAGTAGAGATCCTCTTCTCTTTTAAAAATAAATGAACATTTTTATTGTTATAGTTTTATTGCATAAATATTCAATTAAAAATTATGTTTATGTATATCTTTATTTATTATTTTTATGTGACATTTTTTTTGTCATATGGTCTAATATATGATTAAGAATTCACTTTAATAAAGTGAATAAATTGGGAGTTTAGGCTTCAAATCCTAACCTTATATATTTTATGCAATGACCATACCAGTTAACTTAAGTTAAGAGAGACATGTAACACTTCTTTTAATGACCATACAAATTGATGATTCTTTCAACAACAAAAAAATACAAATTGGCGACAACTTCAACAAAAAAATACAAATTGGTAATATAATATTAGAAAGATATAGGTTTTTATTAAATGACATATAAAACTATTTTCCTCTAAAAAAAATTAATAATTTATATACTAACAACTATAGTATGATTCCTCTAAAAAAACTACAGTTTGATTTGACTGAAAGAGCTAGTCTTTTAAAACGTGACAATCAATGTTTGAATTGAAAAATGCTCAAATTTAATACCCGATAATGTATCGAATATAATTAACTTTTTTTTTTAATTAACTTAGTGAAGAGAATATGTGGTAAAAAATATCATACTAATAAATATACATTGATATTGCGGTAATTTGAGAGGAAAATGAATTTTTAATATATAAATAAATTATTTTTTAGAAATTGTGTTATCCAGTAAAAAAAGGTACAGAGTGATTATAATTTTTTATTCCAACTGAGAACTCCTTATAAAGTAATTACTTTCAAAATGTTATTGCTGAAAATAATTAGTTTTTAACATTAATAATTTTAAATAAAACCTTTCAAGATCATTAATTCTTTTGTCACTTTTGCAAGAGTATTGTCCTTTCTTAAGCAAAAATTCACGTAAGATTCAATCAATAGCTTTCACAGCGATGGATCAAATGTTTGTTTGGATGACCTTCTACGTAAAAACAAAATGTTTTTTCTTTGTTGAGGTGACGTAAAAACAAAACGTTGTTCTTTTTTTGGGTGAAACGTAACAACAAAATGTTATTCTATTTTTCTTTATAGAGAACAAAATGTTATCTCTTTATATGTATATTCTCCTGCATCACAAACTTTTTTTTCTTTCTAGCAAGCCTCCATCATGATCTTGGTGTATTATACTGCTCTAGACGACCTAAAAGGTTGTGCTCAATGGTTTTACACCGGGCAGAAGCCGAACCACGAAGGTGAACCCCCCAATATACATCTTAGGCCTAATGATAGTGAAAGGTGCGACGAGGAAGGAGGCGCATAGTGGTCATATGTTGGAAACCGTCAGAGACACATGTGTGTGGCTTACCGAACGAAGGTGATTTTTTATGGTCGACTCAATTTTTTGCGGCAATTCTGATGGCAAGGACAATGTCAATGACGATTGAATCAAACCGGAAAATAGAGAAATAATGTGAAAAAGTGAAAAGTGCCTGAAGGTAAAAAGAAAAAAACATTGACGAACAAACAATAAATGTAGAAATAAACTGAGCTACAACACAATTAAGCTTTCAAAAAAATGAAAGAAAAACTGCAATGAAGGTAGTTTCAAAAAAGAACCAAAATGATGGTAGCTAGGTTTTATGACGCAAAGCGAGACCTTCAAGAACGAGAGACCGTGATAGTACCATATAAAAAATCTATTTCAATATATTTTAAACTTGTTAAAATAGTACATTCGCTAATTTGTTAAAATATATTATTCAAACCTAATATCTTTCAAAAACAATATTCTAACCTAATGAGCTTGATTAATACAACTATTATTATTTACACCACTTATTTACAACATATGATTAGGTGGAGATATCAAGACAGGAACCATCTTCATTTCTAAAAGAAAATTAGAGAACTTCGTCACTAGACTTTGGTGTATTTATAAGGACGTATACTTTTAGTATATATCTATGACATGATTAAACATTTATGTATGTTAAGCTACAGTGATAGTGTTGTTCTATTTTTATTTTATTTTTATGATATCTCTAATAACAAAATTAAGGACCAAGTTAGAGTTTAACTAACTGGTAAATCATATAATCATTCTCTTATTTAATTTGGGGTAGATATGGGGAAGGAAAACGACCTACGATACAATGGTACTTCTTGAGGGGAATGACAAACCAAACTGCATATTCGTTTGTATGGCGTACTTGGAATTGGAAATATACGCTGGTTCTTTGTTTTTTATGATGTTTTGCTCGTACCATGACATCGCGTAGTAAAACTCTTATACTGGCAAAGTGAAATATTCCTTTGTTTTCACCGTGAAACATCTTCAATATGAGAAAGTCTTAATTGGTCACAAATATAAATAAATAGTACCTAGGCACACATACATGGATGAGAAAAATTAAAAGATAAAAGTAAAAGATGATGTGATTAATTTATTTCTCTATTAATTTTTTTTAATTGTGAGTGTGTGCCCAAATGTTTTTCTTTTAGGGTTGTGTCCATAGAAGAGTTGCTCCTTCAATATAATTTTAGCAAATTATAGTAACTATACACACTTTATTTGTCGTCTTACTAAATTTGGAGTTGATTCACAAATTGTTGTTATTAAATTTAATGGTGTTAACTTTGCTGTGGTCATTCGAGAATCAACTTCAAATTTGAGAATCAACTTTACACACACATTTGTCGTCTTACTAAATTTCATTCCATATAATGATAGTGAAGACTCCATTATCCTAGAGTTTTGTTAAGTAGGTATCCAACATCCAATCATCTAATATCACGTTAATTTTTGCATTTATTTAATTCTCTTTTAAAAAAAAATATAATTTAATTTTTTTTACACGGTACCAATATCTAACAAAACTTTAGTATAGGCATGACCGTAAAACTCATACTTACGGTTACAGTGTATCAGTCAAACGACGTTCAATTGAGTTATCTCTCTTCTTATTCATCACATCCATCAATCTTCATCATCTCACACCATCAACCAATGAAATGTTAAAGTGGAAATATTGTTGGAAATATTAAAGTGAATATATTGCTGAATAATGAATTACAACATTTCTCTCGGGACCAAAAAAACTTCTTTTTTAATTAAAAAACGATTTACTGTGGGGAGGGAGACGAGACAGAGATACCCAAACCTGTCAGAGATGAGGATGTGATTCAATTTCTCATTATGGATAGGATAATTGGTATATATATAAAAGTCGGGCATGAAACGGAAAAGGTAAAACATGTGCCCAATCTATGCCTACTTTAATGTACAAATAATTTTCATATAACTAATATCATAACTTATTTCCATTTTTGTCCTTTATAATGCCAAATTAGAAAGACGACAAAAATAAAACAGAAAACTGCTTTTTAATTTGATTAAAAAACTCATCCTAGTAACAATCTATCGTCATTTCTATTTTTGTAATTATCTTTGTTGATTATTCTATTATACTCCTATATCTCATGTATTTTCATCTTTTACGTACCGTAAATCCAAGACTACAAATTGCAAATTAATTAAGCAAAGCTGCAATTCCTAGCAAATTAAGTTGAATGGCTGAGAAATAGAGGCGCAATTATACAAAATTAAGGAGTTGCATTGGGTAGGTGGGAGATTGCCGTGAGCTAGCATGTGGATAATAACAATGGAGTAGTTGAAAGTAGGCCACCTTGTTTAAAGAGTACATTCCTAAATGTGCCATGTCTTAATTTCCATGGGCGATGCAACATATATTGAACTATTAACATCTTTCTTTCATTCATGATGATAGTGCATAGTCTATTGAATTCATTCATTACATTTGTACTTGATTTATTATTTTATCAACTTATAACTTGTATATCCTAGAATATTAATGATTGATTGGTTTAAATGGTAAGAGATTTGAATCATTTAAGCAAATAGTTACGGGTTGAATCTTGCCTCTTTTATATATAGAAAATTCAATTGATGTAGGAGAATCTACATTACGTGTCTCATAAAATTTTCAACGGATTAGTCATCGTTCATTGGTGTGGTGAAAACTTCTTACCTTTAAGATGGTAAAAAAAAAAATTGTAAATAGTAAATTTATAATAAGTGGACATGGACAATTTGGTTTTCCCAACCTGTAAAATGAAGTGCAATATATAAAATAGGGTTAAGTATGTTTTTGGTTCCTATAAATATGTCAATTTTTCGTTTTAGTCTCTCTAAAATTTTCCTTAAACATTTAATCTCTATAAAATTTTCAATCACTACTTTTGATCCCTATTTTTAATTTAATTTTTGTATTTTTTAATGAAATTGTGCAGAAATGTGTAAAATATTCTAAAAAAAATTCCTAAAAAAAAAATTAGAATTTTTTAATAAAACATAAATTAAATATGAACTTTTAACCATAGAAAATATAAAAATTCATATTTTAAAAAATTCTGAATTTTTTTTTGGAGTGATACTTATAATATTTTGAATTTTTCTAAATTTTTTTATTAAATAATATGAATTCTACATATGAGTTCACTTTAAAAGAGGACCAAAAGTAACGATTGAAATTTTTATAAGATTAAAAGTTGAAGAATTTTTTTAAAAAAATTAAAACAAAAAATTAACATATTTATAAGGATCAAAACATATTTAACCCAGGTCTATTGAATACTCTGATTTATTATTACTTTATCATTTTATGACCTGTGGACATGGACAATTTGGCTTTCCCTTGTCACTCTTTATCATTTTATGACCTGTGGACATGGACAATTTGGCTTTCCCTTGTCAAAATAAAGTGCTATTTTCATCCTAACATCCGTCGCATTGATATCAGATAGTCCTGCAAACGTAGTGGGGAAGAGTGAGAGATGACAACCACAAGACGGACATAAAGCTAATTTAAGCTTTTTTGTTGCTCAATTCATAGTCAATTTAATGAGTTAAAATCATTAATTTCAAATAGTATATTGGTAATAGAAGAAAGTATATTGTTGTTGCACAATACTATTAGGGTCCATTTGATGCGCAAGATAGAAAACTAGGATATGATTAGCATATCATATCCTATCTCAATCTTCTGTTTGGTGCAACAATGAGACAGGATAAATTATTACTTTTACTTATCTTATTCTATCACTCCTTTGTATTTTCTATTATAAGTTTAAGCTGAGTTAAAATTAACCTATCTGATTTGACAAAATGAATCCTTATTTTACCTTCATCCTTCTTGCACCTCTCATATAATCATTCTTCCATTCCTATCATCTTCTTCCTCTTTTTTTTCTAAATTCTCCATTTTTATAATCAATTTCAATTATTTTATAGATTCTGTTTTTTTTCTTTGGACTTTTACTTTTCTTTATCAATTTCTATTCTTTTCTTTTTTTCGATTTCAAAATGTTCCAATTCATTTAAGAGAAATGTTATCAATAATAATAATTTCGTTTATTATCATTGTTGATAATCACTCCGTTTCTATTTTTTTTTGTTTCTTTATCATTTGTTTCTATTCCTTCAATTTTTTGTTTATCGTTTCTATTCCTTCTAGCTTTCAGAAGGTTGTCAGATAATCATTTTAGAACATTTTGAAAATTCAATTTGTTAAATTCATATGTGTTTTTTTATCGATTTATCTTTTTTTTTTTTTTTATGGTTTTGAACTTTCCTCTTTGCTTTTTTAGATTTATATTCTTTAATTTTATTTTCTTTTCATATTCCATTTTATTTCGTTTTTTTATGGACATTCATGATTTCAATTTTTTCTTCTATTATGTGATGTTTTTGTGATATGTATAATATGAAAATCAATTAAAAATGTTATTGATAATAAGGGTGATTTTGTAATTGAATATGATAAAATACTGTTATCCTAATGTTTGTTACGTGCGCATCAAACACATGATATGATAAGTGTTATCATGTCTATATCCTATCATGCTTTTATCCAATTTCATATCATATCATGTCTCTATCATATCATGCGCATCAAACGGACCCTTATGTTTTAAATACTAAGAGGCAAAATATTTATAATTATGCTCATGCAAAACTTAATTGATAAAATTACAAAATAAAATGTGTGGATTGAGACATTTAATAATTCAAGTAATTTAAAGCCGTCAAAATCACCGAGGGTTCCATTTTAATAATTCCAAAATATTTTGTCAAAAAAAAAATCAACTGCTTTTTTCTATTTTTTAAGAATATTTTTTGAGAGATTTTTTATTTTTTTTAGAAATAATTCCACAACTTGATTAATTTGGGTGGAAAATGGGGTATGGTGACGCTAGCTACAGTTTGAGTGATTTTCATATTTTCGGCAAACCTAGAGGCTATTTAATTGAAGCTACGATTATCAAATTCCTAGTTAAGACGTGTTTGGTTTCATACCTCAACGAAAATCTCATGCTATTAACAAGCTGTGAAAGCAACCAAACCCACGTGTGCATCATCGTGGTGTATATACCGCAAAATTGTTAACCCTATTGATTTGTACGGATTTTTTTTTTTTAAAAGGCAAAATAAACATAATATAAATCAAACGCGTGCACAAGAAGTGCACCGAAAGAAAATACAGAAAGAGTTTTACGATGGATTTTAAGGTGAAGGTTCTAACAAGTTTTTCATTGATGGACCATTATGAAAAACATTAATAGTTATTTGATTAATCTAAATGGTTGTATTCTATCATACACTTTTTTATACAATATCACACTTTTTTGTTTTCTTCTCTCTAGCCTTTTATTTCTCTGCTCTCTCAGCCTCGATAACCTCCCTTCGATGGTGGTTATAGTAAATCAAACTAATCCAAAAAAGTATCAAATGCGGCTCTATCTTCCTCCCTCACTCCCTCAAGCTTACGATATCTCATTCAATTTTGTTGGTTTTTAATTTCAATAAAAGTTAATAGATTAAAATATGAATATATGGCGTGAAGTGATGTGAAAATTCTGAGTCAAACTTTACATATGGATCTATGTTGTTAAGCCCCTTTTCTGGTTCACCTTTGTTTTTTTTTTTTTCATCAAATGACAATCAAAATAGAGAAGATGATGGAAAATCAAAAGACCATCGATGGAGAGGTAAATAACAGAAAGAGAGTGCAGACGCCGGTTAAAAAAGGCTCAGATAGGCTAAGTAGAGACAGAAAGAAATTGGATCAGGTGAGGTGATGGATAATTAGATTAGGTGGGCTGCTTTTAATCTAACGACGAAATTGAGTGATCCACCGGTGAGGGACTTAATTGCTCCCTCACCCTAGAATCCACCTCATCCACCGAATTTTACTTATAGAATTGACTGATTTTGCTAGGTTTAGATGTTTTTTGAGATGAGCTGATTTTACTTATAAAATGATTTATGTTTATCATATATAGTGATAGTTCTTGGCGTTTTTTTACAATAGAATCTCAATAATGACAACTTGTTTCATCGCGAAATTTTACTTGATAGTTCTCGATCTCTTCTTTGAATGAGAGGTTGTGAGTTAGATGAATCTGTTGGCCATTATTTATTTTTTATTGTTATTGGTTTGGTCTAATTTGGGTTTTAATTTTAAATTGACTTGATATTAATAGTGTTCTTTCTAATTCTACTTCTAATCAAGCCACTTAGTATGATGGTTTGATTTTATGCTCTAAAAAGATACAGTCAAATCTTCATCTTATTTGGCTTGCTACTATTCGAATTATTTAAAAAAAAAAAAAAATGTATGTGTATTATGTAATTATTTGCATATGCTTGGTGGGTTAATCTTTTAGTTTGTCAAAGGATGTCCACGTAACGTTGCTTTTGTGTTACATTTGTATTACTTTTCTTGGTTATGACATACCTGTGCGGCGATAGTAACCGTTTATTATAATTCCACTTAGACTTTTAATTCCACTTTGACTTTGTAAAACAAAAAAAATGTAGTTGCCTAAACATTCATAAAATCTTGCAATATATTTTTTGGCAGGAAAAACTCTCAGTGTTTGAGGTTTTTTTTTCCCACAATAACGACAAATTTAAATTTAATTATCTGTGAAGACATTCTATATCAGTATTTTGTGAGGGTATTTAGCATCCATTATTTTTTAAAGTTTTTCACAAATAATTATTTTTCTTGTAGTGCACTAAACCAATTATAAATAATTTTGATTATTAATTTAGATCATAGCCATAGGATCATGGTTTATAATTGTGTAATGCACTTACTGCTTGAATAAAGGAAGGTGCAGGAGAAGGAACTTTTCCGATTTTTTTTTTTTTTTTTTATTCTTAGATCAAAATATCAAATGAAATTTGCAAACATTCCTGTTAAAAAATGCATGCATGCGGTGTCGTTTGTCCGATTCCTGTAAACAATAAGGAAGTTTCCTTTCACGTGTCGCTTAAAAATAGAAAATTCTAAAATCATTCAAATGTGTGTCATACCAAACAGTTTTCCCAAAAGAAAAAGACATGTTGGAATACTGGTCAGATCTAAATGATACTACTGAAAATTAAAAACTCAAGTCTCACGTGGAAAATTTATGATTTTTGATAAATAGTTTATAAAGAGAAGTATCCCTCTGCCCTATTCATATTATAGGATTTTGTAAAGATAAATTAATTAGAGTCTCTGTCTTATAAGATTAATTAAGTCGCTTGCTATCAAACTATATATCATCTATATCTAAACACTAAACTCAATAGTATTGGAGTGTGAGGTGATAAATAGTTTCATATTTGATAATAGATGACGTATTTTTGTTAAAAAAAAATCGTAATTTTTTGTCTTAACATTTTAATTATCGGAGATAAAACATGTGTTTACTTGTATTTTTGGTAAACAAAATGCTAGTTTTATATTAGTTAATTGTATGATCAAACTAGAAATTCTAAGATATGTTGTCCAATGCTTTTTCGGGAAACGTTTGAATATTAATGTTCAATTCGACAAAATCAAACAAGTTTTTAGAATCTTGCAAAGAAAACTTAAACTATAAAGATAAAAGTTAAAGAATTTAAAGAAATAAATTTGTATTGCATTGAATAAGTTGTTCATCAAATCAATTACATATATTCTTGTTACTTTTCTCTCTGGGTGCATGGATAGTTCGAACGTAAGAACTTTGATTATGATTTGTGATCTCTTTTTCCTATGAAAAACTTTTATATATACATATGTAAAATAACGGAAAACTAACGGTCCTAAACTACAAATCATCAACAGATTTGACTTGCTTCCACGTGTCTTGGACCTTTGATTTTACCTCTTTAGATTGAATTAAAATTTCATACAATCGAAATCAGATAGTTTAAAAATGTCAACATCCATCATTTCTTGTCGAATGCAGTTGCCTTCAGTTTAAACTGAATAAACTTCTCTTCGACCGAATAAATCTCCAGTCAAAAATATACATCAAAATACATGCTAACATGTAACAAAATGCTAATGGAAAAAAAAAACATGCTAATGAATTAGACCTAACTAAAACCGGATATTTGACTCCTACTAAAAGTAATTTCTCATTTTAGTGAAAAATATATTTTAGGCTGTGATTTACTTACAAAACATAGACAAGTAGACGTAGTATATCCAATGGAGAGTTCCTGGATGGAAGAAAAAAAATATTATAATATTATTTTTCATTTTAACTTAAAATGTGATTTTTCTATTGAATAAGTTGTAAGGAATGAATTGATCAATGTCATTTCTAATAATTTTCAAGGTCTTGTTAACCAATGTTCTTAGGACATTAGTTAAGGATTCAAATATAAATTTTTTTTACAAGTTTTATGTAAATAAATTACTTTTTAAACTTTTAATGTATTGAATACATCATTCCAAAAATAAAATTTTCTTTTTAAACTTCTTAACAAGAACACTTGTTAACATTTCTCCAATTTTTATGTAATATCTATATCTATCCATATACATAATACCATACCTACACTTTCCCGTAAAAAACAAACAAGAACATGAGTCCTACACTAGTACACTTGAAACAAACCACTCTTTATTGCCACACAAAAAATGACTTAAAAAAAGTGCAATTTATCTTTAATAAAGCATTTTGGCCCACAATGGAGAAAATGGTTAAAAATTCAAGTTGAGGGTAGAGATAAACCACGTCAAGTCGCAGCGTCCTTGAAAACAACGTCACTTTTGGTTGGGGCCATCGTCCTACAAGTGCGCACCACACGCTTCCACTAATTCAAATGCACACCCTCTCTATCTCTCGGTAACAGTAGTTAGAAATTTTTTAATTACTACTACTACCAAAAAATTATTTTTTTTTGAAATAACTACCAAAAAATTAATAAAACACATGTTATTGAATCTAAAAATAAAAAATTTGGATCGAAAAATGGAATTTTTTAGAAAATAGCAAGTACTAAGAACCTTTTAGAAAATGATTTTTTTTTATATAAATTTGCACATGTTAAATTTTTTTAATTATTTTGTAATAAATGTATAAATTTTTAATAAATAATTGTTTTTTTCGATAAAAACTTACTACTTTTAATTACTTTTAACATGTGCAATATTGTACATGTTAGACAAACCCAAAGAAAATAAAATAATACCAAGAGTCTAAGAAGTGCTACAAATAGAATTGAAAAAAGTAATTTTCAGAAAATAAATTATTAAAAATGCCTCCACAAGTCTTATTTACTTAAGGGAAATGTTAAAGAGTACCCTTAAGACATGGTTAAAAGGATAAAAATAGAAATATTGAATTGATCCTGACAAAAAAAATAAAATATTGAATTGAAAAATGGTGAAAATGATGAATTTGACATTTTAAAAAATAAAATATTGTCAAATCCAATACATCTTACTACTTTTAGTTTCCTTAATAAGTGTTTTTAGGCACTTGTTAACATAATCCTTTATTTAATTCAAAATAGGTTAATTTTTATACACTTTTGGTGTAAACAAATTTAACATTAATAACGATAAGGTATGCAATAAGATATAAAAGTGACATCCTTTTTTTTTTTTGACAAAAATAAACGATATTCATTCATTCAAATTGGTAGAGTACATCGATACAATACAAATCCAAATTTGCTAAAAACAAAAAGGATGAATCTGTGAACAAACTCACAGCATCCATGTTAATAGCATAAAACGGCAGAGTACTCATGCCTACAAATATGACTAATATGACTATATTCAAATATCTGAAATACTTATGTTTCCGGATCTGCAACGTTGACGACGCCAAAGTCATTGTCATTGATTGGATATGCACTTGCTCAAAGCTAATCTTTCAACCTGAATCAAATAAACACCGCACTAAGACGAGAAATCAAAACACACCGCACAAAGACGAGAAATCAAAACAAACAGAGTCACGACGAAATCACAAAACAAACGAAAGAAAACAGAAAATATGGTGAAATCACTTATTTAATTAGGATAGAAGGAAAAAACAACTCGGAGGGATGATTTTTGGGTCAAAATTGACCCTAAATCACCCCTCTGACAAGAAGGAAAGAAGAAGAAAGAGTGACGGCTACGGTTTGAGATGGAGAGAAGGGAGAGAAAGTTTTTCACTGGAGGTGACATCCTCATTTTATAAACATATTTTGTGAAGATGTATTATATCCAATATATAAATCTAATATTTTCTTCAAATAATACTATTACGAAGGCATTACCGACTTAATACAATTGTAAGTCTATTAAAGACAGGGTCACAAAAATATAAAAATTGTAAATACAGTTGTAATATTTACTAAAGCGAATTTGTTTTAAGACTTTTTAAACATGTTAACACAAAAATATAAAAATTAAAGATACTAAATGTGTAATTTTATTTGACGCATATTAGACACTAAATATAAGTATCGCTCTCAGTCAGAGTTCAAATATTGATTTTTAAGGTTGTAAGAATCAAACTCATCCCGTTAGACTCAATCCCATTGGTGCAAGAACTTTTTTAAACAAAAATTTAATTAGTTTAGTTAATAATCTATGTTTTTTTAAAGAATTAATAATTAATAATCTATGTTAAAATAATATCATATTCATAGAAATCGCAAGAAGAATTGGAGATACCTATGACCAATAAAATGACTACCTTTAAACTTGCAACATAAACTATAAATTAACAACTCTCCATTTAACTATCAATCGAGCTTTAAACTTACACAAAAATGTTCAAAGAATTCCGAATTACAAAAATATATTTAATATAAAAAAGATTTTGAGACTTAATATGAAGCCTAAAAATTTGAGGGCCTAAAACCCTTACTTTCGTAGCAGCCTCCTTGGGACGGCCCTTTGTGAAGGGGAGATAAATCCAAATTTTGAATGGATTTTGCCTCTTCCTTCCCTTCCATAACAATCAGGACCGGCCCAAAGCAAGAGCATCCAGGCCCATGGCACAGGGCCTCCAATTTTTTGGGGCCCAAAATTATTATTATTTTATATAAAAGGCATTAAGAAAATACAATATATATTATCCGCGTTGTTTTATATCAGATTTGTTTAGTTGGTCTAGCGGTTGGGGAGTGCATGTACTTGTGTGATGACTTTGGTTCAATTAATAATTCATTAAACAACTCAAATTTAAAATAATCATTCTCCTCTTCTCTCATTTATTTTTCACCAACCCAATACAATTTTAACTAAACTATCTGCAATTTGATTTTCACAGAGTAGGAGGTGGTTGATTAACTTATGGCACCTTCTTCTTATTCCATCCTATTTGATTTCTCAGATGTCCTATGTAATTTGGATTATAAAATTCAAACGACATAAATATTTCATAAACATCTCAAAAACATGTTAAAATATTTCGGATTTTAAAATATGAGTAGAATGCACAAAAAACTCATAGGAAGAAAAAAGTAATAGTGTTAACTTAGAAAATTGTTCTTCTCCCAACAAAAAACGTTCACTCCCATACAAACTTACCAAAATACCTCCCACATGAGTTAACTCACGCATGTGTTTAACCCAACGTGACTTAAGTCACGTTCGCTATCGCACGTGAGTTAACTCATGTAGGTTATAACCCAACGTGAGTTAACTCACGCAGGTTATACTTCAGCTTACCGAACGTAAATTAACTTACGCGGGAGATATTTTGGTCAGTTTGTATGAGAGTGAGCGTTTTTTTTGAAAGATGAGCAATTTTTGTTAACGTATATGTTGGGGGTCCCTCATGAGAGCCTACACACAATTTTTTATTTTATTTTTATTTTTAAAAAAAAAGAGAAAGAAAAAAAAAGTCTGTGTGATTGGGCTTGGCCCATTATTGTGAGAAACAAAGGAAATTAAATCCCTACCTGGGTAAAAAGCTACCGTAAGTATAAAAGTTGATTATTAGTGTTGGATGTGCTAATTCTTGTTCAGATTGAAGGAGATAATTTAAGTACCTCTAAACACTTCGTTGTGGACTCCAATGCCATCACTATATGCATTCTATATCCAGCTTAGCTATGTCAACGATCCTTTACACCAATAAATGACAAGGGTGAGTCTTTCATCTCTCTTGCCGATTAATTTAACCAAGAGAGATTTTAAATCAACCTTTAACTTGAAAAGAAGATTTGTTTGTTGTATCATCATCATCAACTTCATTTTCCTCACTTGTAAAGAAGTCTAATTTCTAACGAAGCATCCTATATTAGTATATTACAATGATTATAACTTGTTCATGCTGCATAGAAATCTTCCAAAACTGGATCTTTTTGTAGAATCCTAACTCAAGTCCAAACTCAGTTTTTTCAAGTGAAACAGTGGAGGGTTTAGAAAGCACTGAAATGTTCAATGAACATTATGAAAAGAGCCTTAAGACTCTATGATGCCTTGGAGAGCAAGTTTCCAATTCCACAACATATAGAAATCATTCAAGAGATTGCAAGTATATTCCTTTTTTTTTTGTAGACCAGGAATGAGAAAAAGAAGGAACCACTTAATAAAAAGAGAAGATCATAAACAAGAAACTTGGATGTTGTTTCCTGGTGATGATTGTCAAGCTAAAGAGAATAACTCAAGGGAATTAACTTTTACATCCCCAATAGAAGACCCTTTATTCTAATCACCCTGCAAAACCCAAATAATTGTCCAAAACACTGCATGTTGGACATAACAAGGCCCTAATTTTGCTGCAAAATCCCATAGAAAACGACAATTGGATTCTCTTGCAATGGGATAACACTAAAAAAATTGCCGTACTACCTACCACCCACAAGTGTCACAATAAATCTTCACAATCCTATAATGGGATAACACTAAAAATATGGTTTAGTAACTCTAATTCTAGATTGTTAGAATGAATTTCTTCAACCATGCTTTGAATTTCTTCTATTAAGCACACTGCTTAGTGGATACCATAGAGAACACAACATTTTTCATTGACCATATATTGTCTAAACGGGAAACAAACAAAATATGCCAAACATTATTTTTAGTCGCACGTATTTGAATTGGCGGTGTGTTTGTTGAAATCACGATGATACTATTATTTAATTGAAATTTCAGAGTACTAGTATAGTTTTTGACAAAATCACGACCGAGAACTATAGAAACACAAATATCTATCTATTTAAGATGCTAACATCTTTTAACAATATTCTTCCTATAGACATAAGTTTAAAATTGAATATCTAAATCTCTCCCCAAATTACTACAAAGTGTTGACAATGGTTTGTTGCAAAAGATGACATAATAAAGTCAAACATTTCTTCTGTGTAGGGAAGCAAACAAATATAAAAATTACATGATCAACATAACTTACATGTACCAAAGAGCCTCAAAACTTAATCCTTAGCTAATAGCTATGTATACACACGTATATAAGGTACTTTCATTGGTAAAACTCTCAAGAATTTGACCTTTTCTTTTTATCTTGTTTGGAAGTTCAATGCCTTGATGCAGAAGGCAAATATAAAGGCAAAAAATATAGCGAAAGAAACCAAAACCGCAGCAACTGGTCCCATGAAATCAGGATTGAATCCATAATAATCTTCAATATACTTATTGATTGCAGTTTTATTAGTCTCTCCAGGCACACTTATGCCTATTGTCACATCTCTGTATTGTGACACAATTAATCCATAAACCGTCCATGCTACTGGACAAATCCAATAATACCAAACCCACCATTTAGGAATTTTCTGAAATGCCAAATTTTTGTATTGGAATTTTGTCAGAAAAAATAACAAGAGTAATTATTAAAATGAGGACTAAAAGTACATTTAAAAATAACAGTAACAACAACAAAATGTTACTTACTGGTCTTGGGATAAAGAAACCAGAAAAGAGATTGAAGAGTCCATAGAATGCTGCTCCAAAGATTGCTGCTACTTGGTGGTTTGGTGTAATGGAAACTGTCATCATCCCATAATATGTGAAGTACAAGAAGGAGAAGAAGCTCACAAAGAAGAACCAACACACCTTCTCCACTTTCCATTCAAAGCTCACCATAGGATACACTATGACTGAGAAAAATATAGTTTGACCAAAAACATATGGTATTTCACAAATAACCTGCATATGAATGAAACCACTATATATGTCAACATAATAATAAACAACATGTTCCAAATTTTGATTATCTTCTAACTTTAACTTATCCTCTGACCTGAGCAAGGGCGTACGGTAAAGCAGAATACATTCCAGCAGCTCGTTCTCGATAGAATACAGTTCTTTCAACGGATACAACCGGTTGAACCGTTTGACAATTGTTGACACCAACGAAAAATATAGAACCATATAATGCTCCTATGATCATGTTCAAGTCAGATGTGCTACCCCTGTAGAAAAAAAAATTAAAATCAAACTAAATAGTTGAAGATAGAATTCTATTTCATTTATATATAGGAAACAAGTCTAAACCTTTTCTCGCCGGCTTTCCAAAACACTGTCCCTACCATGAGAGCTGCTGTCAAGGTGAAGAAATATCTGACAAGGTTGTAATCTGGACTCCTCCAATAAGTCAACCACTGCTTCCATATACATGATTTAAATTGTCCAAAAGTTGATTGAGAAAATTTAGAGCTGAAATATACATCTTTTGCTCCTGGTGGTGGTGTACTTAACTCACTTACAAGAGCTTTGTTTCTCCTACTCATAATAATTGTGTTATTTCAACGTAAAAAAACCGACACCGTATGTATATCAGTATATGACATTGAAATATCAAATGCATGCAACTCAAATAGAAAACAAGGGTGTCCTAGTTGTTTGTGGACTTACTGATGCAATGTTGATGTTTTGTAGTATTCAGCAAAGTCCATTCCAAGCCTAGCTTCTGCTGCTATTGAGCTTACCTCTAACATCCATGTTGCTGGATTGTACTTCTCCTTAATTTTAGGGACTCCTGGAATTGCCTATGACCAAGGAATTAGATGTTTAATTTTTGTTTCAATACTTGATCAAAAGAATATAATCAAATTGTTGTAAGCTTTTAGTACCTCAAAATATTCTATAATCTTGTGTGAATTCCTTCCTAATGGTCCTGAATAAATCACTTGCCCTCCTCTCTTCATCAAAAGGAGCTGATGCACAAAACAATATTTAATTACCATTAGGCCATTAAGATAAAGGGCCTTTTAGACTCATTAGATATTATATACCGACATAAACACTTGTACAATTGTTTGAAAGAGCTTATGAAAACAATTTATGTCATGTTCATAACTGTTTTCCGCTTATTTCCATAAGTTCTTCAAGATAGCTTATGAAAAAAAAATTGAATTTATTTTATCTTTTGTTATAAAAATAGCTTATACATAAACACTTATAAAATAAGCACCTTATCCACAAGTGCTTAATCAAGCTGTTTATGGAAAACAAGGTGAATGTAGAAGCACATGACACATAGAGATCACAAGTTTATTGGTACCTCATCAAATGCTTCAAAGATATCGATACTAGGCTGGTGAATTGTGCAGACAACCGTTCTTCCAGTGTCAACAGTGTTTCTCACTGTCCTCATAACAATTGCTGCAGCTCTTGCATCAAGACCTGAAGTTGGTTCATCCATGAAAATGATTGAAGGATTAGCTATAAGCTCAACCGCTATTGTCAGCCTTTTTCGCTGTTCAGTTGACAACCCTGTAACTCCTGGAAGTCCAACTATGGCATCGCTAAGATTATCCAGCTCCACCAAATCCATTACTTCATCCACAAATTTCTGTAAAGATAAAAAAAATCCAAGTTCAACTACTTTATGTATCATAAAATAAAGGCCTGCGATGTAATCTGGACTGCTATATCATGGTTTTTGATGTCACCATACACGCAATGCAACCACAATTAAGGCTATATCGGTTGCATTTGACTGTGATTCTTTGCAATATAAAGGATCGCTGCAGATGCTACTTTAATTGTATTTGACTGCGATTCTTTGCAATATCAAGAATTGCAAACACAACTGCTATTTAAAACATTGATTTAGAGCATATAAAATATACTATGCCGATTTCTGAGTACTTACCATTTTTTCCTCATTACTGACTTCTCTAGGTAACCTAAGGAAAGCCGAGTAAATCACAGATTCTCTGACAGTAACTTGTGGTGAATGGATATCAGTTTGTTCGCAGTATCCAGAAATTCTTGCAAAGGTTTCTTGATTCTTAGGGAAGCCAGAGATTCTAACATCTCCTTCAATGTAACCACCTGTCTTCCTTCCAGCTAAAACATCCATCAAAGTTGTCTTTCCAGCTCCACTAACTCCCATTAAAGCCGTTAGAACTCCAGGCCTAAATGCACCAGTTACTCCTCTAAGCAATTGTAGTCTATTATCTGTTACTCCTTGCTCTTTCATTTCCTATTCAATATTCAAATTAAAACTTCATAGGTACATTTGATGATTCATATTGTCGAGTCATATGGAAAAAGGCTACGAGGATGATGTTCTTACAGCTGGCATATCAACATAGTAATTAACACTATCAAAAGACATTGCAAGTGGTTGAAAAGGAAGAACCATTCCTCTCTTTGCAGCAACTCCAGTGGCTGATTCATGTGAACTTGGATTACTTCTACTACCCATTCTCTGCATTGCTACTTCTCCTGAAATGAATCATATTTAAAAGGAAGCTTCATTAGCACCATTCCACATCACCACAAAAATGTTAGAACATGAACCCTAGTTTCAAAAGTTAAAAAAATAAATAATATACGAAAAATGCAAACAGATAACAAATGTTATTTGATCAAGCAGCCGTTCTATTATTCTAAGCTTAGGGTTTACATAGTACAGTTTGTGTTTAAATACTCAGTGACTCACCCTGCTCGAGCGATCTGCCTACTTATCAGTAAACTATGAGTCGTACCCAACAAACGAAAAATACAATTATAGCTAAACCTTAAACTATATTTGACTTACTTGTGTTATTCCCTTTGTTGGACTCCTGCCTTACAAGTCTAGGTGCCTCCTTGGAATCTCCTCCAGTTTCCATTTCACTTGCTTCTTCTTCTGATATAATTGCTTGTTTCTTTCCAACAGCTAGTGAATCAAACAAAACAAATGAAATCAAAAGCTTTTGTTGACACAATAAGAAGTGGAAAAAAAAGTAATGTACTTAACATATTGAACAAAATGCGAGGTCTTACGGTTTAGGTACATAAGTGCAAGGGTGAATAGAACATTATAGAAAACAGTGAAACCAAGAAGAGCTGCTACACCTATCCAGTACCAATTTTCTTCAGAATAAACATCAAAGTTATTTAATGTGGCTACACCCAATGAGTTAAAAGGATCTGAAGACTGCAAAATAAGAAAACAAAATTTTGAAATTTAATAGGGACTAGTAGTAGTAACCTTTTAATCACATTTTCATATGGTGTTGAAAAATATGATAGTACTTACCGGTTTGCTCCACCTAGGAGCAAACAATTCATTCACAGAAAATGCATTGAAAGCATATGACAGTGGAGAAACCCAATAGCCCCACACCCACCAATCTGGAATGTCACCTGTTAACATTAAAGCATAATCATATTGGTGAGCAATGAGCATAACATATTACACAGGTTAATTCCTTAATTAGAACTCGATCAGTGACTCACGTTTAGGAAGGATGAAACCTCCAAGTAAGAAAACAAGAAGAAGCATGAGGGATCCACCAGTGTTGGCAATGATCATTGTCCTACAAACTCCAGATATTACCCTAAACATCCCAGCTGCCATTTGCTGAACAAGAAACACCAACAACAAGTGCTTGAAGAACCTACAAATCAATCAATATATATATTAGTCCCTACAACTTCAGCACAATACTATCGTAGAGTTTCGAAAAATATACGAGTTAAGGTGATTGAGTTTACCTACTAGCTTCAGGTGCAAATCCAATTGTGTAATATGTAATAAGAACCCAAACAGTAGCCTCCAAAATGGAAATAGGAATCCTTAAAAGAAAATTAGGGAGAGTGTAAGTCCATGGAGGATGAAAAAGGTGGTCTCTATGTTTGTAGAACACAGGAAGCCTTGCAATTGTGAGTGGCAGCTCAGAAAAACCATTGAACATGTTCATAATCATAGTAAACAAAATTGCACCAATATAAACAGCTGCATCACCCTCATTCCTTTGATGCATTTTAGTCCTTATAAAAACAGTTCCACATATGACAGCAATAATGCATATTTGAACTGACTTGAATATGTAAATGAAAGAGTTTCTCTTTATTAAAAGCCATTCTTTGTCCCAACATGCTTTGAGAAGTCCCATTGTAGGGACAGTGTATTTCTTGAAAACAAGAGATGCTCTATGTCCTGTTGACTTGTCAAATGGTAGAGATAGTTCATTCTGAAGTTGTGTTCCAACATGGAAATTTTTGAATCTGTTTGCAAATTCAGTTACTGTAATGTAACGATATTGTATGTTTCTGTTTGACCAGTATTGTTCTTGATCTTTCCTTGATGTAACCTGAAAATTGAAAAGTGTTTCTTTACCTTTTTTTTTTGTCCTTAAAAAATTGAAGGATAAGTTCTTTGCTCAATGAATAAATTATCTTAGTTCTGAAAATAAGCACACTTCAAGTAATCTAATGCTATTGTAAAAAAAAAAGATAATCTAATGGTTACTTATTATGTATACACATAGGTTGCATTTGGTTTGTAAATTAAATTCAGTTAAATGTTCTCCTTTTTAATTAGCATTTTTTTTTTATATCTAATAACAGTGTCATATTTGTATTCCGTAAATACAAATTAGTTGGTAAAAAATTGCAAGGACATTTGAGAAGCTGTGGTGCGGGTTCACCGCAATTCTCCACCTCTGTAGCATCGACACTTTTAATGGAAGTCGTGTTTAGTGTCTGACATGTGTCAATCCGACCTTACACATATGATTACATTCTTTTATACAATTGTTTTTCTTCAAATTATTAATGATGTTAACGTGTTGGTGTCATGTTTAATGTTCGTATATGTGTTAATGCTTCATAGTTCTCCACCTCAGAACACTTACTATGTGACCGAGTTTCCCTATTAGGTTCTTTAGAGGAAAAAATAGTCGTGTTTCTAGAAGGCTATAGAAATTTAGATCAACCAATAGATTACAAGTAGGGGAACAACTTTCTCACCTTACATTTCTAAAAAATAATTCGTGTTTTCTATATTGTTTAGGATGGAACATATACCAGGGCCTAAAAGAAATATCACTAACACTATGTTCTTGGGCCTTGCCCTTGTTGAAATGAATTATCCTTGGGGTCTTGCTTTTTTGGCCCCCTAAAAATGCTAAAACTGATCGGTTCATAGCTACCGAACACATTTTTTAAGTTTTAACATCTTTGAATAATTTTCGAAAGGTATTTTTCAGTATAAAGAGAAATTGAAAGGGAAAGAAAGACACATCTATCATCCTTGAACATATTATAATAAGGGTTAAATATGTTTTTGGTCCCTATAAAATTGGCAGCTTTTAAGTTTAGTCTTTACATAATTTTAATAGTTTTTTTAGTTCCTAAAAAAAAAAATTACTTCTAATTTTAGTTCTTGATAAAGCAAAATTTGTTTAATTATCGTTAAACTCTGAAATTTTTTAATGATTTTTTTAGACAAGTTTAGAACACCATGAAAGATTCATTTACTAAAATTTAGAATTTTTTAACATGAAACGAATTAAAATATAAATTTTTTAAAACAACAAAACTTAAAGATAAAAGTAATAAAATCTGGATGTAGAAATCAAATTTTGCGATAATTTTTTGCGGAGGAATTTTTAGTAATGTTCTTAATACGTCTACAAAAAATTATTCAAAAACTTAAGAGTTTAAGCGTATATTAAACAGATTTGAATTGAGCAGGGACTAATACAAAGTGCATAATTTTTTTTAGGGACTAAAAAAACTATTAAAATTAAGTAAGGACTAAACTTAAAAAGTCTCAATTTTATATGGACTAAAAACATATTTAACCTATATAACAATTCATTGATCATATAACCTCTTGATATAACTAGATTAATAGGGTTGTTCATTTGAAAGATAGTCTAATTTTATATAAATAAACATAAGCATATGGTTTTTTGCCGCCTCAAAGATTAATTTATAAACATATGGGCCTAAAAGAAATATCACTAATAGATTGAAATGAAAAGTTGTACACCTTTCTAAATTATTTATATAATTAATGATTTTTACTAATTTTATTACTAAAGTACAAAATTAAGATGACGTGTGATTTGACCAACTTGGTATAAGGTTTGTTAAGATAATGTAATATATGATGATACCTCTTGCAAGAAATCTGCAGTTCCTTTTCTCTCAGGACATTTAAA
The DNA here is from genome assembly GCA_958299785.1 of Medicago lupulina. NCBI lineage: Eukaryota > Viridiplantae > Streptophyta > Magnoliopsida > Fabales > Fabaceae > Medicago > Medicago lupulina. The sequence continues at coordinate 88,917,156 of OY283139.1, forward strand.
CCCACATGACTCAAAGAATTGAAGGACATGGTCACGTGAACCTTGATATACTATCTGACCCTCTGATATTAAGATAATATCATCAAAGAGATCAAAAGTCTCAGGAGCAGGTTGAAGTAAGGACATGAAGATGGTTGCTTCAGTGAGGTGAACAACTTGTTGCAAACATTTCACTATCTGATATGTTGTGGAACTATCAAGACCAGTTGATATTTCATCCATGAACAATGTTTTTGTAGGACCAACAATCATCTCACCTGTGGCAATACAAACCCATGTTATTCAATTTTCAAAATTATGTTTTAGTTTTTATAAAAAATTTCTTCACAATTTTAGTCGGTTTTACTCTTCATAAAATCCAAATAAATTCATGTCTTCTCAGAGTACTACGAACTTTAAAATACACTTTATATATCACAATAGAACGCTATCTAAAAAATATAAACTCAAAATTCAATTCTTAGTTTATAATTTTTGTTATTTTAATTTCTTGAGTTTTTGATGCTTTAAAAATTTAATTTATCAATTGTTAAAAAATTCTACTTTCTATGGAGAGATCTTTATAATGTTTTAAATATATCAACAAAAATTCATTCAAAAATTTGAAGCAAACACACGAATTGACTTAACAAAAAAGACTAATAAAGCTGACGGAAAAGCACTAAAAGTTGAAGATTTTTTTTAGAAAAAAAACAAAATTTTAAAATTTATAGAGCCGACATATTAACTAATTAATTGCACTAATTAACACCAAATTTTGTTCAGTGTTCCATGATGGTTCCTTACTTTTCTTGCTTCTAGGAGTTGAATCTTCTGGACTTGGAGTGACTTCATTAGACACTGCCATGCCACCAGGAGTTATTTGTGTTGAAAATTCAAGAAACTGAGATGCGGGAAAATTTTCATTCTCCATTGGCATATAACCATTAAAAGGGGGTGTTTGAGATGGATATCTCATCATAGATCCATAATATGGATGAAAGTTTGGAACAGAGGATGACTGATTGAAATTTGGTGTAAGACCAAAATTATGTATGTTTTGAGCTATGTTTTGAGGACGTTGGTTGAAAAATTGATTTGGATTTTGATAATTGTTGGGATTTTCGTAGTTAAATGGGTAATTAGAATAATTTTGAGTGTTGAAGTGGTTATTATTGGGATCCATTCCACTAAAAATAAGGTTAAAACTTCACTTAGTTTGCTAATAAAAAGATAAAGATAGTGAAAAACTTGGTTTTTTTTTTTTCTGTGTCCAAATCAAATGAACCAAGTCTCTATTTATAGAGAAAAAAATCATGAATTTTGGTAATTATTTTTAAAAAAAATTAATTTACACCGAAATAATTGAGGTTTAGTAATTAAAATGATAAGAATCCGGACAACCAATCAGATTATGACACGTAGCCACGTTATCCAGAAAAGCAGATTCTCTCTCCATCTCCTGTAGCGCCACGCGCTGTTGTCCCCGCGTGTGCTGCACGCGCCGTTTTTTGCCAATCGCAGCGCGACACGTGTCCCCTTCGATTAGATTAAATTTTGTTGAATCCATTCATCCTCTCTTTCGTCCAAGTCAACATTAAACACAACATTGGAGAGGCCTTCTTGTTAAATCATGCTTTCCACATGCAGTTTTAACACCCATTGTACTTGGTCTTATAGTTCACTTTGACTCAGTAAATTTATTAGTGATGTGACGTTAGATGATTTCACACAATAATACGTGGGCAGCTGAACTTGGTCTGTTGCAATCTTAATTGAATCTGGATTTGAACCCTTCTAATGTTCTATGTATAATTTATTATCTTAAGACATTATGACTCTTTATTTTATTATATGTAGATGTAGATCGTTATTTTTAGTGACAAAAAGTTACTATATGATAATGTGTGTTTCTGTTTTAGGAGGTGATAATGTGAGTTTAAAAATGACAAAAACATTGTTTTCAATCTATGTAACCAAAAGGTTTAAGAAAAAAGGATTTTGACTTTGTATTTGTTCTTACCTGTTGTTACACGCTTTTTTTGGCCACCAGATATGCCTCTCTGCATTTCATCACCCACAATGGTATCTTTGCATATATCAAGCCCTAGTATCTGTTCAACACATCAAACAAAAAACTTTTAATTTTTATAACATAGTTAAATCATAAGGCCTGCCATTTTAAATAATATTAGTGTTTACAAGATAGGTTCCATTTTTTTTTAATCAGCAGATGTTTCAATTTAATTCAACTTATTTTGAATTGGAGTTTTTTATTTTTATTTTTTATAATTAGAACAAGTTTATGGTTCTTTAAAGAGGTTTTTTTAATTAAAATAAGTTATCTTTTGAAAAACCTATTATAATTTAATAGTCAAACTTGCTCTTAAACATTTTAAGAATGTATTATTGGCATAGATAATCCACATAGATAGAAACAAGAGGTTTTCCAGCTGGGTCCACTTTAACCCTCGTATATGTAATCTATAGTGTTTGCATTGGATCAAGTGGTACCACTATTAGGACTTGTACAATTTTCTCTTGATTAAGTTTAATTAAATTGTTTTGTCCATTGAAAAAAGTACTAGATTTTATATTTTTTATAATATAAGATAAGATTGCATAGTCCTCACTCCTGAGAACGTGGTTTGGACTTTGCATGTGGGGGAACAACGTTGGAATCTATTAATCGGATTATTTTCTTCTCTTTATTCTAACCTTGAAATAAATATTGTTGAGAAAAGAAATCACTTACTTTAAGAGTATAGTCAGTAATGAGACTGCTTTCTGTTCCTTCCATTGCAGTAGCCTACAAATCATCTCATGTACATTAACATAATTTGATATAGTAATTATTGATTGTTTAATCTTTGAGATTACATAATTAATCAGATAGATACCTTCATGAAAAGGTCTAGTTCTGCCTCTGGAAATATCCCTGCATCCTTTTCCCTTCTAGCAAGCTCGGACAATAGGTCTGCAGTAACATTTTTTTAATGCAATTGCCCAAAAAATGTAAATAAACTCTTGATTTTATTGATTAAAATTTACTTGATTTGATATTCCCCTGACAATATAAAATTGAACAGAATATCAAAGGAAATTTGTTGATGAAATTTAATACCATATCGTGTTCCAACTCCTTGGCATCTAGCAGAGAAATCCATGGTTTCTTTTACAGTCATTTCTCCCAAATGTACATCATTTTGGCTAATATAGGCTGAAGTCTTTCTAGGGACAAATTCATTAAGCTTGTAACCATTGTAAGAGATTTCTCCTTCTACCTGTTTCATCAACACCTATAGTTACCACTCCTATTCTCTAAATATAACTTATAACTATTTGGGAACCAAATTTATCCCTAAGTATAAGTCTTACTTCAACTTACACTAAATATTTATTTTTCTGAAAAAATATATACACTTCTTATTAATGCTAATGATTTATCTTGAGAGAGATTTTTTTTTTTTAAAGATCTTGAGAGATGAAAATCCAGAATTGGATACATTTATAAACAAATGATAATTTAATAATATTCATACATAAAATGCAAACAATAATTAAACTATCAATTTTTCTTAATATATGTGAAAGTAGTCGCAGCTACCAAAAGGAAGTAAATAAATTATTTTTTTTTGAGTAAAGGTGGTAAGTAAACTTATGCATCAATAATGTAGGTCGAAGTCCCTCTCAAAAAACAAATGTAGATTGAATTCCTAGTGATAATTAAATAAAAAAATGTAGGTTGAAGTCCAAGTGATATTGATCAAATAATTGTTCTTGTTTTTCTAAACTCTAATAGTATTTTAATTAGTTAGTCAAGAATGTAATAAGATTTAATAAGGTTGGACTTTGGAGCTTACCCTCAAGTCAGTGTCCAATTTTCCAGCCAAAGCTAGTAATAGGGTCGTTTTCCCCGAAGAAGGAGGACCTAGCAAAAGAGTCATCCTAATAACAAACCAAATATAAGGATTATAAATAAATTTACATATAAAAAAAGTCCAATATTTTAATAAGTTAGTTCAAAATACATTTAGTGATTACCTTGAAGGTTTAATAATGCCAGAGACATTTTTAAGTATTGTGAGTTTTGTTCTCTTTGCAGCACTAATACCAAAAATGCGGAGAGCTGATTCAACCATATTCAATGTAACATTTGGTAAGGTTGGCAAAGCTCTGCTTCCAACATAACAATCAGCCTCAATGCTCAGATTTTCGAACCTCACCTCTACTGTTGGGAGTTTAATACCAACCCTACAATAATTATAATAGGAACAATTAATTTGAGTTTAATCAATAAATAAAGAAGTGGTTGATAATTTTTCTACCTTAAGTATGGGGGTGTGTGACGAAACAAAATGTTAGAGAAGTGTGTGTATCTCATATACAGTACAAAAAATGTTTAAACCATGTTCCCCACATATTGTTCCTCACATGTAAAAGTCCTAAACCAAGTTTTCTTTAAATATTTTCTCTAAATATCCAACATAAGGTATTCATAATCCACGTGTAAATTAACCAACCATTTTAATTACTTGTACTATATATGTTTCTAAATATTTTCTAAAAAAAAATGTATCTAAATATATGTTTTCTTTAGCGAAAAATTTATCTCTAAATATATAAGTCATATTTCAAATTACAACATATTTTGTCATATTTTTCTCTAAGTATATATTTTATTATTACTACTTATTTATCTTATGATATGATAAGTTAGCTTCTTAAAAAAGAATGATAAGTTAGAATTTAAGCTGCACCAAAAAAAAAGAATTTAAGACATTTATAACATAAAAAACAATTTAGTAAATGAGCTAGTGTTATTTAATTTAGTAAAAGTATTTGGCTTAGGTCCTTTAGACTAATCCTTGGCTTGACAATAAAGTAACTATTTTTTAATTAATCATATCAAATTAGACTATCTCAAGGATTCTAAAAATTAAATTCAAATTCTTTTTTCGAAAAAGAGTCATGTTGCTAACTCTACCAACACCATCATGTTAAATTTGTTTTCTACTACTAGTATTATTTTGATGTTTGCTTGGAAAGGCATAAGATTAGTATATACATTTCAATACCAAAACCGGACGGCATTTAGCTTGCCGGCCACAAAGTCAAATGCGTATAGAAATTAGCATTCATTTTTGTTATTTTTATTTAAACTTGTAAAATAAATCCAAACTAAAATAACATTAAAAAAAAATCTACTTGATCATAACGTAAATTGTGCAAGTCAGAAATAGTAAGTAGTAACCAAAAAGAAGGACATCAATATTATTGATAGTGTTCCTTATATTAATTTTTTTGAGAAAAACTATGAATCATATACACTTTGAATGATAACAAAGCAATAATTAAACAACATAAATAATATATGTATGAGAAGTTCATAAGAAAACTCACTTATCAATTCTGTTTCTGAACTTGCTTAGATACTTTTCATTATCTTCTTCAGCAACCTTGAAGATTTTGTCAATAAATTGTTGCCTTTCATTGACATCTAATTTCCTAACATCAACTTCTCTATGTTGCACTTTGTTTGGATGATCTTGATCACCATATTCTTCTGCATATGTTTGAAGGATACTTGTTCTTAGTCTATCATAAGTAGGTAATTTCTCTATGGCAGCCCATTTGAGAGCTTCTTCATCTTCATCAAGATTAGAAGTCCTTCTAGAATATCTTCCACTAGCAAACACTCCCTCCATTCTCCAACTTGACCTACTTAAACTCCTACTTATGCTTCTACTTAAACTCCCTTCCATTTTTGTTTCTCCTTAATTAATTCTTCTGCAGTTGATTTCAAATATGACAACAAAGGATTATATAAAAGAAAAAGATTAGAAAGAGATGAAAACTATAATCCTCCAACAACTCTCCCTTGATTGTGCCATCAATATGGGATTTCTCATGCTGCAGTCTTGCCTTGTGTTTTCTTTCGTGGGCTGCATAATGCTAGTATATAAGGATGATAAAATATTTTTCCTTCTAGAAAACTCCCTCCAAGTGATAGGACGTAGTCAATGAACTATTAGTTTAAATACGTTATTTAGTATTTTTATATATTAATTGTTATTTGTAAGTAATCCACTTGGTCGTCACGGTAGTATTGATTTGGGAATCTCTTTATTAAGATCTCAGATTCGATTTTTCTCGATGCTTATTTGGGTGGACTAATTTAACTTATTAAAAAAAATTGTTATTTGTAAGCGTTATGCCTCTAGTACTTTCTTAGGATCCTCAAGATTATGCCATATGGATAGTTAGCATCTATTTAGAATACTATATATTGAGTGTATTGTTCCATTAAGGAAGGAAGAAAGATGAATGAAAAAGTTATTTTATTTGTCTTAGATAGTTTTATCTCCTTTTTTAGCTTAAAACCTTAGTTTTCTTAGTGATAGATTTTAGATCCTATCACCAACTCCAATAAGATTAAAAGTTTGCCTAAAATAGTACTACTTATACTCTATTATATTCGTGAGTTTAGTATCACTTGTACTTGTTGTCTATTGATTAATAAAATTTGTTTTGCGTTTAAAGAAAAGAATATCTTGGATATATAAAATAATTATTTTATGGCTAAAATTTAGAAATTAAAGAATACGCAACTAACAATATTTTACATAGGCATTTAATCATATTTTATCGTTTTGTTATTCTGTTATAATATTTTTTTAAATCTGGACAATCGTATATGTGGTGAATAGTTTTAAATTGTTTGTACATGAATGCCAAAATCTAAAGCTTAAACCAAGTATTAAATATAAATTAATAGAAAAGAAAGTGCAAAGTGAAATTGAGTAAGCATAAACATAATAAATAAAAAGTGCAATTTGTAAATACTTACTTGAGGGTAACGGGATCACTTATTTGGATTAACAGAATATGTTGTTTGAAACCATAATGTTGTTTAGTTTTGTTGAATGAAGAAAAGGTCATATTGATATAAATTATGTATTTATATGAAAATGACAAATGAGTGAAGGGGTTGATAGAGATAAAGAAAGGTAGCAAAAGATACGTTGCTGGAAGCATTGTCGTAACTCTTAATCTTTTATTCAAATGATAAATTTAATTTATGATAATTAAGTATCATTCTTTGCACTAGATTTTTTATTATCCTAAATTCTTTCCAGCTTGACTTGGCACATCATTCATGTATTAAGATCTACTCCTCCGTTCCAATTTAACACAAAGTGTAGAGCACATTAAACATCTCATTCCTTGGTCACAAAAATTAAAGCTGAAACCAATTACAGCTTGTCTAAATGACACAGAGCCTGCAAGTGATATATATATAATTCTTGTAACTTGCAGAGCAAGTAATCGACTATGCTAACTAGCCAAACCAATCTAACTATAGTTCTTATTTTTTTCATACTTAGTTCGCCTTGCAATTACAGTGTCAACTGTCATTCTCCAATATCCATCAATTAGCAAGCCTAATAATCAGTATCTTGATGATCAAGCAGTCAACTGGATCAATGACCAATAAGTCCGTCGATTGACCTGACAATTTATCAACAATCTATGAAGTCTAATTTTGGAATTCATTTATAGATTATAATATTTTGAATTCTAGAATTTTGGTGCAGTATTTTCTATGATTGAAGAAAATTTAGATACAAAAAATGTGATCCTAGAATTACTATCAGATAAGTAGTAGTTTTTGATTGCTCAAAAAAAAAAGTAGTAGTTTTTGAGACATATATTTTTGGTGCTTTGGAAAATGCAGGGTGTATTTAAAAAATAAGGCCCATTAATTTGCAGAAAGGAAATCATACAATTTGCAATCGGTTTTTGTTGGGTTGTATAGCTCTTAAGAAACTATATAGCTATTTGCACCCTAGCCTTAACTATAAGCGTCACGTTGGTCCATGACATGCAAGCAAAGAGTTTAGCCTTATAAATTCAAGGAAGAAAATTCAAAATTTACAACATCAAACTATTACCACTGAATTTATACTTAACGATTTTAATTTTATTTTTTAAGAGACTTAATGAAAAGTTTATTGAAACCCTTTATTAGCACATATTCATGTAACATGTGACAAATTTTCACACTTCTACTTATTTTTCTATCAAACACGTGCACTATAATGACATATTTACATTTTTTTTTTAGGGAATTTTACATATTGTTAGAAGCCATCATAAAGTGGAGATTGTAGGGATAATGATTCAGAATATACTCCCTCCACTCACATTTATAAGAAAAAATAACTTTTTAGGTTTATTGAATAACTAATTTATCTGATTAATGTATTAACCAAATACATTAGTTATTTAATGATGCTAAAAATTTGTTTTTTTTCTTATAAATGTTTATCCAAACTTCATATAAAAGCTTAGGATTATCCAAAAAAGCCAAAAGAAATAGAAAGAGTAGGTGTGCGTCTCAAGGATTATTGAGCATACTTTTGCCCAATCCAATAGTCATGACTAACTTATATGTGAACAAAATCATGTGTTTTCCACTATCTAACAACACAGACATTCTTAAAGAAGGGTTAACCTAGGTTCTGACGACAAATGTATTCTTTATTTTATGGTAAGAAAAGCGAATATGAGAAAATATATTCAACAAAATGGATATATAGGGCTATTAATGTAGAGCCTATCCACTAACAATTAATTAAAGCTAAGTTTTATCCAATTCTTTATCTCTATAATTGTCACATTATGTGAATGTTCTGTCACTCTTTATATAAAAGCAACGTACTGTATTATTTTTGGTGCATAAAACAACGTACTATAATGCAAACATATCCATTATAGGATCCAAGATTTTGCCTTAATATGTGTTTTGGATAAAATTATTACAATGTTCTCGCTTACTTTTGTTGGAAGTGAAAAAATAATTAGCTTACTGTTACACATTCCAGAAGTCTTTTATATTAACGACAAATCAAAAAAGTATATGTACGTGCGTGTGCCTATCTGTGTGGATATATGTAACATTCAATTGAATTGATGAGTTTTCAGAAGAATAATAATAATAATAATAATAATAATAATAATAATAATAATAATAATAATAATAATATATTAATAAATATTATAATTATTATTAGCACCACACCACTTGTTGGCAAACTGAACATTTAGGTCTGATAAAAAAGTTTGATACATGTCTCTTCATAATAATTCAGTTGATAAAGACATTACATAATATAAACATTGTTCGGGGTTTAAATCTTAAGTCCCCATTTATTCACCTTAAACTTCTAGTCACTATACTACTTAATAAAAAGATGATATACACGTATAATACGGTGCTCTTAGTTATTTTAAAATTTTATAGTAAAGTAAGCCTTATCGTAAATTAAGCCATCAAAAAAGTTTTTAAGATAGGATAAAAGAAAAAGTGTTCGTATCAAGCAAATAAACAGTGTCAAGTGTTATACTATTTTTTTGACCAAATCAAGTGTTATACTATTAAAAAATCAAGACCCGTTTAAAATAATGTTTAGTCTTGTAAGATTGACTCATTTCGATAACCACCATTCTTAAAATACTGATTAGGGATTGAATTATATAAATGAATATAAACAGAATTTATGTTGGTTTTAAAAAACTTAAGAAATCATTGTCTCAAAAAACTTAATAAATCGATCAAATTAGTTGCTTGGAAGCTCAATTATTCCAAAATCAAAATGATCATACGTCAAATTGTATTTGGAAATTGCCACCTCCAATTCCAAACACTTTTTTCTTATAACTTTCACCCTTGAAATGAGCACTAGTTTGTACAACTATATGCTTTAGGACAACCTTTATTGGATTGAGTAAACAATTAGAAGTGGCCAAAGGCAAGAAACCAAAGCTCTTTTGGATTGCATTATGTAACATTTTGTTGAAGGAATAAAGAGAAGACAACCCTGACTGTTGTAGCCACTTCAGGTGCTTTGTTTTGAAAACTTAATATTTGCATAAGAAAACAATGAGAATTGGGGGCAAGGTTAACATTGCATAGAACGCATAGTTATTGATTTTTGTGACCAATCGCATAGTTATTGATATATAAACGCAATTATGGAATTTCATGTCAAACATTGGATGTTTTTTGTGTTTAATTTGCGTATTTTTATACTTTTGAACTATTCTAATAATTAGATCATCTCTCTAGCAAAAATAAAATCTAGGCTATTGCGCATGATTTATTATTTTATTTTTTGGGTACAATGCGCATGATTTTCCATTTTATATTATATATTGATATTGATTATAAACATATTTGATTGATAGTACTACACGTGTAATAAAATAAGACATTTTGATGTTACTTGCCTAACAATTTTCTATAATGAAGTCGTTAAATATTTGCATGCTATCCAAGTGCCACAAATTATATGGTTTAGTTTGGAGGCATGATTTTATATATTAGCTTATATTTGTGACAACTAATCAAATAAAATGTAGAAATAAACAAGTATAAAGGTCCACTAAACCGAAAAAATCATGGGTGTTATATACATTGTCTGCGTAGTAATAATAGAGATTAAGAAAGGGACGCATGGGAGTAAAACTACTAGAGCAGAACTGAAAACCTCCCTCTTATTATATTATTATTACTGTATATATGAATGAGAAATTTTATATCTCTAGAAAAATAACATCAGGAATTCTTCAAAGATAAAGAGCAGTCAATCACAATGTACTATTTACCATAATTTAAGGAGGAAGTGAACAAATAAATCATGCAATTAAAACTTGTCAACTGTGTTTTGAAAAAAATTTGATGCTATTTTTTTAGAGAAATAGTATTTTTCTATATATGTGAACTATTTTTGCACATCTTATCTTATAAAAAAAATGTCAAATCTCATTTCTGCTTTAACAGTATTTTCTTTTTGGTTAAAATATGGTATTGATCCCTGTAGCAATTTTTTTTTATAGTTTTTCGTCCATGTAAAAAAATTTGTTTTAGGAAATAGTCCCTGACCCAAATTCTTTAATGATTTGTCACTTTATGCATATGTGTCACATGATGACTGTGCTTACTTGTCCAGTTGGCATCCACGTGGCAAGACACTTATTTAAAAATCATTTTAAATAAAAACAACATCATTATTTTTTATAATTCAAAAAACAATAATTATTTTTTAATTAAAAAATAATATTACTACTAATACAAAAGAGGGGAAAATGTTACGGTAATATTATTTTTTAATTACAAAATAATTATTGTTTTTTGAATTATAAAAAATAATAATGTTGTTTTTATTTACAAAATAATTATTGTTTTTTGAATTATAAAAAATAATAATGTTGTTTTTATTTAAAATGATTTTAAAATAAATGTCTTGCCACGTGGATGCCAGCTGGACAAGTAAGCACAGTCATCATGTGACACATATGCATAAAAGGGACAAATCATCAAAGAATTTGGGTCAGGGACTATTTCCTAAAACAAAAATTTTTACAAGGACGAAAAACTATAAAAAAAATTTGCAGGGACTAAAACCAAAACTGGGCAATTTTGCAGGAACCGATACCATATTTTAACCTTTCTTTTTTAAGTGTATGAATAAGATGAAAGAGATCTCACTATTAATGTACTCAAAATATTTTAGACTTGGTCAATATTGTTTGGTTCCACCATTTTAATCATGCTTTGTTTGTTAAGGCTTTAAATACAAAATCAACTCAAACGTTAACCTTAACCAATGAGAGTATTCTAAAAAGGGCGCGTAGTGGCTCACGTATGCGAATGCGCGTGATAGGGTACGTACTCAAAGAAGAAAAAAACATTTTTTTTTAAGGAATTTAGAAGAGATACTTAACATCAAAGAAAACCCAAATACTATTTTGTTTCTTTCCATTTCTCTATCTCAATACATACTTCCCTATTCCCCTCCACTAGAATTTGGAAGCAATCAATGTTCTTATGCTCACCTATATTGCAATCTTTATTCAATTTAATACATGTGAAATAAAATAAAAGAAATTTTAATTTTTTAATGGATTTATTTTACTTTTGTAAAATGATTCTAGTTAACTTAATTAACATAAATTGATAAGGTAAATATTTTTTTACATTGTCAATTAATTATAAATCATTATCACAAAAATATTAAATTTTAATTATTTAAAACTTACACGTAATAATCAAGGTCGCTTCAATAATTTTCAACAGTAAATAAAGTTTTAAACAAGTTTCAATACATAAGACTTTTTTTTATGCAGATTTTTAAAGTATAGAGTTCATCATTACGATGAACAATTTTTAGTTCATAACTTTTTTAATGCCATGAAAAATCATTGTCTAAAAAGAGGTATGTCTTAAAAATATCATTTGTCCTCCTGCAAGAACAAATGGTGTGTCTTACCAACATAACCCACTGTTATCATGGTTTTTATGTTGGTAAGACTCGTTGTACCTATTACCCGTATCATTCCAAAAGTTTTTAGGTTATTATCATGCTTCAAGACCTTTGTATAACTTCATATTCCTAACAACTTTCTTGTCTTTCAACAAGAATATGTTGCTTTTGATTTAATGAACAATAAAAAGTCAAATTTAGTGAAAACTATTTTTTATTGATAGGCTAAAACTAGAGCTTTTTTGCGTTATCTTTGGGCCGATCTTGCACATAATATATATAGGGAAGGTAATATATATTATTGCGATTGCTGATATAAAAAGTTTATACAACAATAATCAAAGTTAAATTCATTTTGTTTTACATTATGTTCATTTCATCTTTCTACCGAAAAAAAAATTGTTATTAGAATTAGTGCAAATTAGTTAGAGAGGTTGCATGTTTTTCACTACTAATTTTCGTGTCGTTATATTTTGATGAATACATTGTTACCCATAAAATTTAGTTGAATATATACCCATTATCTAATTACTCAATGATATACTATTTTTGTATTAATTTATTTAAAAATCAAATCAAATTTTAAATGAAGTATACAAATGGAGGGAGTACACATATATATATATAATGGATTTACAAATGTGTAGCCCATATATAGTGTCAAAAATACAAAGCAAACAATGGTGAGAATAAGTTCCAAAAACTACAGATGTCTCCCAATTAATCTCTCACAAGTCCTTAATTTGTACTTTCAAGTTTCAACCAAACACTTCACCTTAGGCTTTTGTCTTTAAGGGTTGCCACTTTCAATTATTGTGATTGAAAAAAGCTGAAACGACTTAGTCGCCTATCACTTTTGAGAGTTCTATCTTTCCCGCAAGAAACAACAATCCAGGTCTCCCCCTTGACTTTAATTATAATTATAATTTTCACTGATATTGACATTTTAATTTTTCATCAACAGTAGTAATTTAGTAGGATAATCATTAAGCTAGAAGACACTAGTTAGCCCGATAAACTATCCTGTGATTTTAGCAATTTATGTGGTTACTTCGTACACGGTTATTTTGATGACTAAATATTACTAGTATTTAGGTTTGGTTTAATTTCTGAATAATAATACTTTCATAATAATTACAAGAGGGTTGAACGCCGAAAAAGAGAAGACAACTACCACATCACATTCTACCGAATTAAAATACCAATAAAATCAACTAGAAACAAAGAACTAAGTTAAGAAAAACATTATTCATATAACATCAAATTGAAACCTCCTTCACAAGCAATATTTGTCAACGTGTTATGCATACCGATTGACATCTCTATACGAGTGACAAATTCAAACTTCCTAATCTAACCTACACAAATTGTGTATATTTTGTAGTAAGTTCTGACCCGTTGTTGAACCTCGTTATTTAGACAACAGTGTTGACATCACAACCGAGGAATCAATATGAAGCTCGATTTTTTGAAAGAATCGAACATGAGCCAACTTCAATCCTTCAAAAACTCTCTCGAGAGTTCTGCCACATACGCACTACATACACCAAACCTTTGGAAAAGCCACATATCCAAGTATCATCTTCACATCTAAACACTCCTCCGCACCCTGCAATAGTTTCGTCTTTATAAGCACCGTCCGTATTAAGTCAAATCCAATAAGAGACATATTGAGAAAAGTTTGTCATTACTTATTAGTATTTCTCATTTTAATTTTGAGAAAAAGTATTTTTTTTTTTATCATAAAATACTTAATTGGAAAAACTATTTTAATAAAAAGAGAAAAAGAGAAAGTGTAAGTGCGAGAAGAAAGTAAAAGTTGAGAAATGCAACAAAATTTTGGAGGGGCCAGCTAACTACAGACCTATAGTAACACTTAGGCATGGTGGAACCATATTAGGACAACAAAAAGGGGTGATGTTGTTGCTGTATAGTTCGATTTAACTTTATACCGTATCAGTGTTGCAAATCCCATTAACCAATTTCCATAGCTAAATCTTTCAAAATCTCCGCAAACACATAATAATACAAAATGTTGTGCAAAATAACAAAACATATAGGCTTATTTATACTTTTAGCTCCTCTAAATAATGTGAGTTTTAAATTTGGTCGCTTTGTTAATTATTTTAATTCGCTACTACAAAATTTAATAATTTAAAATTCAGTCCCTCAACGTAGTGAATCTCTGTCATGTCTCTAAACTGTTGACGTGTCAACGCTGATTGATCAAGTTGGTTAATGAGTCAGCAAAAGCTCGCATGAAGTGATGAAAATGTCACTCAACTTATCAGACAACTACGAAATAACCAAAATATTCCTCTTTGGCCAAGTTGGTCGATACTTTGGCGTAATAATATTTGAGAAAATAATATAGCTTTTTATAGATTACTCTCGAAAGAATTGTGGTTAATTTATCGGACAATTGATGAAAATTAATCATACAAGTAAATTTGTTAATAGAATGAATTTAGTTTGTTGATACCACTTACAAATTTTTTACCTGGCTACTTGATAACCAACAGTTAAATTAAACATGCAACGCATAATTAACATGAATCGTAAATTACACACAACTATTTTTTTTGTTGCAATAGGCACATCAACTCTGGATTATATATTTTGTCCAAAAAAGAAAAGAGTTGCTTAACATTGACATGAGTCAATGAAAATGGTTGAACTAATTAATCAATCAAGCTTGCTTCCTCAACTGGCTGTAAAACCTGTTTATGAAATCTTCAGCAGCCTTATCAACTTGATCGTCCTTCTCATCGTCATCTCTTAAAGGGAATGGTGAGTCAGTCACCCTCAATTGCCTCACCATTGGGCTACGCCCGAACCCAGGCAGTGCTGGAGATGCTTCTACGATTGCTTGATCATTGTTAAGCATCTCCAGCACGGCCTTCATTGCGCTCATTGTCGCCACCTCATCATCTTGTGTAGGTGGCGTTTGAGCGCAAGTGGAGAAGTTATTGTGGCTGCGGTGACGTTTCCCTATTGGGAAGAAGTGGTTGCGAGTGTTGCTACAGCTGAATTCATACTCCCTTGAGGCGGTGAATTGGTGGTGTGAGCGGTGGCTTGAGGTGGAGCCACCGTGGTTGTGGTGATGGTGGAACATTAGATTGGCAATGGCTTTTCCGGCGAGCTTGCTGCGGCGTTTGAGCATCATGTTTAGGCCCATCATTAGTTTGCCCTTTGACATGCCTTTTCTTAACATGAAGAAGGCTACACGTACCATATTCCACACTCTCTTTGATATCATTGGTAGATTGTTTTCCATTTTTAATTTTATATAGAAATTGTTTTTTTTTTTGTTTGGAATAATTTGAGAGAATGATTTTGAAAGAGAGAGAGAAAGAGAGATATGAAGAGATGGATTTGATTTGAGGACAAGAGGGTGGAGGGTGATGAGGTTATATATAGTGAAGGATCCAAGGGGAGGAGAATGAGAAATAAATATTAATCCACCATATGGAAATAAAATAACCCGTGGGTGCATGCATGTTTTGTGTTACTTTATGTCTTTATATAGTTTTTTTTTTTAAGGAGTCTTTATATAGTTTTGTTAGGCAGTATTTATATTATTTTGTTATAAATACACATAATTATTTAAAATATAAATATTATTTAATTATTTTTTTCTTTCTGTTTTTTGAAGATGATGAGTTTCGAGAACCATAAAGTTGAAAATCAATCTTACAATTAAACGATTTCTTAAAAAATTGGTTTCTTTTTACGTATGGCTGTGTGACCAAATGAAGTGTACAAATAATTATGTCTATACAAAAATTGTTCTACCAATGAAAGCCGCTTCTTTGAGATGAAAAAATAAGTCATATACTCTATATTTTTTTACAAGTGGTCGCGCCTATGAAAATACTTAGTTTTCTTTATAACTAGAATTGTTAGTCAAGTTAGTCAAGATGATCGAAAGACTTATATACTAATGGTTTAGGTTCAAAACTTGGACTTAGCATGTTTTTATTTTTTATTTTATTCCTATATATCTTGTGCAATTATTTTTATTTTAGAATGACATCTTTATATAATGTACCCACAAAATGTAGCATATTTACATGTTAACTTGTAAATTTAAAAAGGTCTCACTATAAAATGTGTTTTAAACCTCTAAACAGATAAAAAATGAATAGAATGACATCTTTACATTAATATACCTACAAAATGTGAATCTTCACATCTTTACATGTTAACTTCTGATACTAGAAACCATCACAAATCACAAAGTGGAGACTGCAAGGGTGATAATCAATATTCCCTCTTATCCTTTATATAAGAAACAAAAAACACAAATCATCAACACCAAAGAAATACATTGAAAATAGTTATATTTATTTAATACTCCTCTAAATTTATTTTTTTTCATAAATACCTCTAAATTAATTACTCTTGATTCCACCAACTTCCTTTACTTTTTGATATTCTCTCTCATAATAAATAAGGGTACAAGTGAAATTTAACTTCAAACACATTTGAAAATTTGTCAATGTTTCTTATAAAAAGACCAAAATTCTTTTCATTTTTGTTTCTTTTAAAAAAGATCAGAGGGAGTAATATGCATCTTTATCCAAATTTCAGATAAAAGCATGGTATTGTCCAAAAAAAGTGATAAAAAGGCCAAAAGAAATAGTAGGGTAGGTCTGCGTGGCAATGATTATTGAGCTGGTAAACTTTTGCTCAATCTAATAGCCATACTCATAAACTAAAATAAAATCCGTTTAAAAAAAAAAACTTAATCATAATGAACAGTCTCATGTGTTTTCCACTAACAAACAACTGAGACATTCATTTCTTTTCAAAAAACAAAGACATTCTTAACGAAGGGTTAACCTAGATTCTGAAAACAAATGTAATCATTATTTTAAGGTAAGCAAAGAGATTATGAAAAAATATACTATTGAATATATTGGATAGAGCTAGCTAATTTAGATCCAATCCTCTAACAGATAAGGCTAAGTTTTATCCAATCCTTTATCTCTATAATTGTCACATTTATCTACTTTGTCTCTCTTTACAACGTACTACATTTCTTTTTGGTACACAAAGCAACGTACTATATTTTTTTAAACGAAGCAAATAAACGATTTCAAGTGTTAATATGCTAACATAAGATAACCTTGTATTATAACTATTTGAAAGAAGATAAGGCTAAGTTTTTTGAATCCTTTATCTCTATAATTGTCACATTATCTGTGAATGCTCTGTCGTGTCTTTAAAAGCAACGTACTATACGCTAATTTCATAACCATTATGAGATCCATGATTTGCCTTAACAAGTTCACGTTTGTATTGGAGTGAAAAAAAAGTGTACGTTTGGATAAATCTATTTTTCTTTTATATTGAAAATTTAATCAATAGCTTTTTTTTTTTCTTTTTTTTTTTTGAGGAAAGGTTGAGATTACTTGGATGCTCAATTATTCCATAATACTAATGATCCTATTTCGTGTTCGGGTATTACGGCACCTTGGTTGGAAGTTGCCACCTTCAATCACAACAAGCATAAGATTTTTTTTCTTAATAATTTTCACCCTTGAAATGAGCACTAGTTTGTGCAACTATATACTTTGGGAGAACCTTTAATTTGGTTGAGTAAACAATTAGAAGTGGCCAAAAGTAAGGAGCCAAAACACTTTTGGATTGCATTATATGCAACGTTTTAGACTTGGTCAATATTTGTTTGGTTCTACTCCATTTTAATCATGCTTTGATGGTCTACCTTTAAAACTTAAAAGTACCTAAATGAATTGAATAGTCACACTTGCACGCAGGCTCGTGTTGTAGAGAAAGCTTAACATCAAAGAAAACTTTTATTTTTTTCTCTACCCCACTATAAGTCCCTACTCCCCTAGATTTGGGAAACAATCCTCACCTATATATTGCTCCAATAATTCAAACATTTCGTCAATAAATTAATCATCTTAATACAATTTTAGTATACACGGGAACTCAAATAAATGAAATTTAACTTTTTTAATGAAGATTAAATAACATAGAATTATAATATAAATATCTTTTACATTTAAATAAACTATTAACATCGTAAAAATATTTGATTTTTATTATAATTACTTTTAAAATAAAATTAATGAAAATGACATTAACAATCATATTACAACTGTCTTAGACATTTTCTCAAAAAAAAAAAAAATTGTCGCAGACATAATTTGAACTAGGCCCGTTGATTATAATTATTTAAAAGCCAGGCATAATATTTTTTTATAGAAACATAGTTTTTTTTTATTGCTTGATAATATAAAAAAGTTCGTGAAATTTTATATCAACAATAAATTAAAATTAAATTATTAATTATGGTAATGTCAAAAGAAAATTGTTGTGTAAAATTTTATGATATTTTATAAAAAGGGGAAAATTCATGACTTCTTTACTATCTTCCGTACCCAAATAAACTTTGATTTCTTTTAATTATCGGCATAGAAGACAAGACAGTGTAAAAACAAACATTCTTTTCAGAATGAATCCATGAAGTCTAATAATTGATTCGTAATTAGTTGCTTGATTTATGGAGTGACATATTAACTTTGAACTTATATTTTTCCTTTGTTCTATTTGAATTTTAGTTGGGGTTAACTCGATCAATCTTAGAAAACTCTTAGCTCAACTGACAAATGTCGAAATTGCAAGACCGGACGTCATAATCCGGGTTCGAACCCGGAACCTCACAGTTGTGTGTGAGTTTATTTTCAGTGGATTACCACTTCATCTAAGACAAAAAAAAAAAAAAAACTAGCATGTAATGTTAAGACTATTTATATTTTATCGGTGAAACTCTTAACACTCTTATCCTAGTAACCCGATATCAGTGACTTGATTGTAACTAGGTTAATGAATCTTAGATAAGCTATGATATCATATTAAAATTTGAGTTGAATCTAACTCAACTTTACAAAATTGATTTGTAAGATGAAGATTATCTTTACTTATAAACTCTATGTTCAGATATCATGCTTAACCCATTCTTTACAAACAAAACATTGAATTATTTCAATATATTATGCGGGAAAATGTTTTGAGAATTTGTACTATTTGGCTCCAAAGAAATTAGGAACTATACAAACCTATGAACAATATATTCAGCGAATCCTAACTGCTAGAAACAATGCTTTTGTTCCAAAAGTATGTCAAGCAAAAGTATGCTTTCAACAAAGCTGGCATAAAAAAGTGCTTATAGCTATAGCATACAGCCATGCACTGCATTAAACATAATAAGTCAAGTATACTTCAATTTTCGGCTTGTGGAATTTTCGTTTAGGTCAACTAGTGAAACTTTATCTTCTTTTCATTTTTTTGACAAATGGTGAAACTTTAACTTGGTGCTTTCTTTCTGTCAAAAGAAGAAAAATTAATCTCAGGGTTTAGTAATTTCCATGGTGCAAAGAAAAGGCTAATCACGTTTAAACTCAGATAAATACTATGCTCGAAATGTTGTTGTAGACAGCTATAAAAAGTAGAAAACGACGCATGGAGTACTGATAATAACTTTGCATGCAAAGAAATAGAAGCACAAAGTGTATGAAAACTTCAATTCCATTTTAATTTATTTGAATTTTTCATAACTACTTTTTCTTTTTGCTTCACTAATCTCTCTTTTAAAGAAATTTTGGGTGATTTGTTTTTCATGTTCTCATTTTCACTTCAACTATTATGATATATAATACTCCTTCGATTTTAAAATAAATGTCGTTTTAGGTTGTTATACACATATTAAGAAATGCAATAATGTTGTCCATATACATGACACTTTTACTAAAATAGTCTTGCTAACTATTGGTGTATTTCCCATCAATATAAATTAAAATAAAATGTGGTACTTTGAAAGTAGTGTGCATAGTAATAATTAATGGGTACTATTGGAAAAAAGTAATTAATAGTGCATTGAAAACTGAAAGTGACATTTATTTTAAAACAATTTTTTTTACTAAAATGACACTCATTTTGAATGAGATAGAGTATATGACTATATGTTTAGAGGTGGATTCTAGGGTAAGGTGCAAGTAAGTTCCTCACCCAAAATATATAGGTGGACCATCGTTATAAATATTAGATGAAACAATTCACCTTATCATATCATGTGGTAGTCACACTAGATTGCATTCTTCTCTCTTCCAACCATTTCAGATCTTAGTATTTGGAACCCACCAATTTAACATTTATTCAATTTCTCTCTCCTTCTCCATGTAGATACTCATAACTAAGAAAATTAGAAAGAAAAAATTAAAAATAATTTTAGTTTAAAGAATTTGACACCATTTTAATACACTGAAGCATGGTTTAATCTTCAAAGGAATACAACCCCATTTTGTCTAACACGACATCAATCTTCAAAATTGAGATTTGCTTTGGTTTTCCTTTTTGGTTATTATGTTTTTTTTTTGTTAGATTATATTTTCTCAAAATTGGTTGAGTTCAATGTGTTGGTGGTTCATTCATTGTTGCTTTGAATTTCAATCTTATGATGATATCGATTTCCCTCTTCATCAACATAGGGAAAGGTTGCCCTACGCCTCACCCAAAATTGCAACTTCCAATTTGGGTGCTCCACCTTTGGTACGACAATGGACATAGAAGAACCATCGTGTACATTCATTTGGATATAATATATTATACACTATCACTCATCTTGAATCCAACAAAAATATTCTTGAACCAACGTTATTTTTGCAATCAACAATTAGAAATGATGAAATTGATCGCTGTTCTTGGTGTAACATTTTTTAAACATGAATTTTATTAATATATGGATGGATTGATTTCAATGTATACAAATACGTTTTTTATGGCCTTTGTTTGTAATAAATATGGTTTTTTTTTTGTTGAAGATCACCATGTTAGAAGCTAGCCTAGCATATGGAGACAACTTTTATCGGTGTGGGTGTACAATTGTAATCTACAAAATGGGGAGCGTGAAAAAATGTTACAATAGTTTGATTTCCATAAACCATTTTCTGCAGAATTTTGATAAGTGGAATGATGTTGTACATGGGAAGAGAAAGGACTAGTATAGTGTGTGGAAATGTGTAGAAATTGTTATTTTAATTTTCAACAATTCTAAGCCATCAATTTAATCTAATGATATTTTTTTGATACTTCACCGGTGAGGGACTTAATTGAACCCTCGCTTTAGAAGTCACCATATTTAGATAGAAGATTTTGGAAGAGATAACTTATTTTTCTTTTTCAAATTAAAGAAACTATAAAAAAAGAAAATTAAATGTTGAAAATGCTATTTGATTGACTGGTCGAAAATCATATTATTCTTGAGAAAAAAAAATCTCAAATGTATACGAAAAATATAGATTTCCAATTCATCGAAAAAATTATATAGATTTCCAAACACTCAATCCACACATACCTTAAGTGATTATGAATTGTTTCTCTTAACTCTTTATTTTTTACATCTTTTATATAAATAGATATAACATTTTTTTAAGAGAAATAAATATAACAATTTTAGAAATTTTGAAAATGTCAAATCATTATTTTATTGTTTATTAATTTTATTGTTTATGAAAAGAAACAAATTTTAGCTTAAAAATGAAAACCAAAAAATAAATAATTAGCAAGAAAAGTTTAGAAGAAAGAAGTGTAAATTCTCTATCAAGCTTTGTAAATACATTGGTGAGTGAAATTTTTTGAATCTCTTGATCAAACGAAGTGATTCAAAAAGGATGAGGAGATTCAAAAAAGGGTAGAAACAAAGTTGTTTTTGGAGAACTTGTTGAAATTAATCGATCTCTTGTAACTTCTTTTGTATCTCAATGTAAAAAATCATTGATAGTGAATGAGAGGGATCTCTCTACTTCATATGTATGTCATTATTAAACCGAGCTAGATGATCAAGTCATGATGCGTTTAACAAACTAGATGATCAAATCATGATGTGTTTGTTTCACAATTCTCTTTATGTATGTTTTTGTTTTGATCGTGGTTTTACTCTATACTTGATTCTTACCCTAAATTAAATCTAGATCAATTATTGTTGTTGCTTTAGATTACTTTAGATTTAATTGCTGCTTTTTTATTTGTTGACAAAAAGATTTAGTTGCTACTTACTTTTACGGTTTTACCCGACACATCTCATTTATAAATATAAAAAAACTTTAACTCACTTTTTTTAATTTATGATGTTATTTTCAAATTTTATTGTGTTTTTATCTCTCTAAATGAAAGAAATTGAAAAGATATTAAATGGAAATATCCAATCTCATCCCACATGGTGTCAAAAATAAAAGCAAACAATATTTTTTTGAAAAAAAAAGCAAACAATATTTAGAAGTTACAAAAACTACAGATGTCTCCCGATTAATCTCTCACAAATCCTTAATTTGTACTTTCAAGTTTCAACCAAACACTTCACCTAAGCTTTTGGCTTTAAGGGCTGCCACCTTTCATTATTGTGATTGAAAAAAGTTAATAAAACCATTTAGTCGCTTATCACTTTTGAGTGTTCTACTTTTCCCGCAAGAAACGACAGTCCAGGTTATAATCCACCTCGACTTAATTATATTTCACTGAAATTGACATTTTAATTTTTTACAATTATAATTCATCAACATTAGTAATTTATTATCTCAAAAAAAAAAAAACATTAGTGATTTATAGTAATCATTAAGCTACAAGACACTAGTTTGTCCAAGCCTCATTCAAATTAGTCATATCCTATGATTTCAGCAATGTCGTTAATTCTTACACGTTTACTTTGATTAATTAATAATTACTACTATTTAGATT
Source organism: Medicago lupulina (assembly GCA_958299785.1). Taxonomy (NCBI): domain Eukaryota; kingdom Viridiplantae; phylum Streptophyta; class Magnoliopsida; order Fabales; family Fabaceae; genus Medicago; species Medicago lupulina. Next base: position 88,940,228 of record OY283139.1, read on the forward strand.
TGATTTTGTTTTGTGAATAATACTATCTATTTTTATACTGGATTGACTAATACGTATTTAGATTTGATGAAATACGTGAACCAAATTTTGGAATGCTTGCGTTTATTAACCAGCTTAAGCTCCTGAAAAATTGGTATATTTTAGACAGAAAATTAGCAAATCACTCTTTTAACCTAATCTCTTTTTCTTTTATAACACTCTTTTAACATAGTATTCTCATTAAATTAAGTTGAGATTTAAATGAGTTCTACTATAAATGAACTTTACTAATTTTAGTGAAACTTGTGTAAATTTAACCAATAAAGAGAAATTCTAATATAAATGATTTTCATAACTAATCCATTACATGTCGTCTCTCGATAATAGATGTTAATGATTTTTCTCATCTTTACGATTGAAATAATAACTTAGTTGATACAAGTTTGATTAAAACAACATAAAATATTTATAAACCCATTTGGGTTGGCCTGGTGGTATTGGCTTGGGGCCTGAGAGTGCGCTCCTCCTCGAGGTCTCAAGTTCGATTCTCCTCGGTGCCAATTTGAATGGGCTAATTTAACTTAAATACAAAAAATGCTATGCGTATTTTTTTAATAGAATCGTCATTAAAAAAAAAGACTTAATTGCAGTTTTAATCCCTTAACTTAACTTAGGGGACCGTTTTGTAGTTTTTTTTTCTTAGGGACCAAAATCGCAACTTTGTGAAAGTTAGAGGGTTAAAACTGCAATTAAGCCTAAAAAAAATTATAATTTAAGTATTGATCCACAATGTGGTCCAACAAAAAACTCACCTATGATGGGATGAGTTTGTTAATACTAGTATTTATCTTTTTATTTGTGAGAAAGTATTTTTCATCTTAAAAATTTGGGAAACCTTTTTTTTTAATTAGTTTAAATAAAGTAAAAGAGCAAAGAAGAAAGTAAAAGTTGAGAAAGGCAACAAAATTTTGGAGGGGCCAGCTAGCTACAAATAGACCTATAGTATCAGTTAAACATGGTGGAATCATACGAGGACAACGAAGTGGGGGTGATGTTGTTGCTGTACAATCCAATTTAACTTTAAACCGTATCAAGGTCACCAATCACATTACTAATCCACATAGCTAAATCTTTCAAAATCTCCAAACAAACACATAATAATACAATAACTTGTTACCAAATGTTGTTTATAAAAAAGCCACTTGGAAACTTGTACAAAATAATGAAATATATGTAGTAGACAATATCTTTTTAAAATATATAATAACATTACTGATTGATTAAGGCAAACGTAAGAGGTTAAAAGCAAGAATTAAAATTGAAGAAGAAACTAGTTAGAAAGAGAAGAAAAAATGTTTAATATTGTTGTTACAACTTACAACCCAAAATTCTGCAAGGTGCTTATCTTATAGCCAAGAGTATATCCTAAATCCAAAAGATTCATTGAAATTCATTTTTAGTACAAAGATGGGTACGAAGATTCTATCATGTTTGTTAGAGTACCATGATATACCGGCTAATTAATTCGTAATTTTGTGTACTTTTTAATAATTTCAATTATTGTTTAAAAAATAAATGATTTCTATTATTTTAATGATGAAAGATAAACAAAAAAACAAGCCTATGCTTCAACCCTTTGCACATATTTCAATTTTATATACGAATTAAAAAGTGTAGTCTTTTTCTTCAATTTATAGATAGACTCAAAATAAAAGCACTCCAAATGCAAGAGTACGTAAAGTTACCTAAAATAAAGTCACTAAGTACACAATGAAACAAATTCAGAATTTAAAAGTGATTATTATTAAGAAAGGTGATTTTGTTTTTGTGAGCATAGTGATGGTCATTAATTACTCCTCAAACATATACATGACGTTATTTTGTTACTTTGGATAAATATAATTCAATCTGTAATTTATTCTCTTATTATTATTGTTCATAATCAACAGTTAAATCAAACATGAGACATATAATTCAATCTGTAATTTATTCTCTTATTACCATGTATGTAGGTATATGAACTCTGGATCATATATCATGAAAATAACCAAAAATGAAAAATGGTCACTTAACATTCACAACAAATGATTACACACATTAATTATTAACTAAACAAGGTAGGTTGAATTATTTAATCAATCAATCTTGCTTCCTCAATTGGCTGTAAAACCTGTTTATGAAATCTTCAGCAGCCTTATCAACCTGATTGTCCTCATCATCTTCTCTTAGAGGGAATGGTGAGTCTGTCACCCTCAATTGCCTCACCATTGGGCTACGCCCAAATCCAGGCAGTGTTGGAGATGCTTCTACGATTGCTTGATCGTTGTTAAGCATCTCCAGCATGGCCTTCATTGCGCTCATTGTCGTCACCTCATCATCCTGTGTAGGTGGTGTCTGAGCGCAAGTGAAGAAATTGTTGTGATTGTGGTTGTTGCTGCGGTGACGTTTCCCTATTGGGAAAAAGTGATGGGGAGTGTTACTGCAGCTGAATTCATACTCCCTTGATGCTGTAAATTGGTGAGAGCGGCTTGAGGTGGAGCCACCGTGGTTGTGGTGATGGTGGAACATTAGGTTGGCAATGGCTTTTCCGGCGAGCTTGCTGCGGCGTTTGAGCATCATGTTTAGGCCCATCATTAGTTTGCCCTTTGACATGCCTTTTCTCAACATGAAGAAGGCTACACGTACCATACTCCACACTCTCTTTGATATCACTGGTAGATTGTTTTCCATTTTTAATTTTATATAGAAATTGTTTTTTTTTGTTGGAATGATTTGAAAGAGAGTGATTGAGAAAGAGAAAGAGAGATATGAAGAGATGGATTTGATTTGAGGACAAGAGGGGGGAGGGTGATGAGGTTATATATAGTGAGGGAGAAAAGAAGGAAAATGATAAATGAATATTGAATCCAAAATAGAATAACCCGTGGGTGCATACATGCATGTTTTGTATTACTTTATGTCTTTATAATATTTTGTTATACTTTAATCGATCATTATTGGGGAAAGCCTGTGCTTTTGAAGAACGACAAAAGGAGTGCTTTACTTGGTTGAAATGTTTGAAATTGAACATCCACCAAGCCATATAATTGCCATATTGTGCAGCCAGCAATGCATTTACTATCGATGTTTTTTTACACCCATTGCGAGTGTATACATCTTTAAACTAAGAGAGAAAAGAAGACTACGTGGTTAATATGATAGTTTAAAAGTAATCATATTTATACAACTATTTAATGATAATTATGGTCATATTTAAGATCGGGCAAATAAGACCACCATCCTAGACACCAAAAAATTAGTCTAAAATTAGGCCTAAAAAAAAATAGAGGTTCATTAAGAATGTTAAAATCATCAGATAATGATGAATTAAAAAAAACCTTGTATAAATTTTAAGGATGTGTTGATATCAACATTTAAAATTCTTGAGTTTGTCACAGTTACAAATTGTTATCTAAGTGTTTCAATTGTATATTGAACTCCCTTAACTATGTCGATGACTATCACATGTGCAGAAAGAAGATTTTCGATGTTAAACTTATTGAAAAATTACTTGAGAATTCTGATGTTTTTATTAGATTATTATATTATTTTTTTATCGAATACTCTTAGCTATTCCGGTGACTATTGCATTTGAAATTCAATGTTTTTTCTATGAAGCAAGATGTTTTTAATAGATTTTATTTAATGTAACAAAAACAATCATCTTCAAACATAGTATTATTTTTAAACTTTGGGAATTTTTTTTTTTTTAATACTTAGTTTGAGCCCAAATTATAGATTCGTCCTAGGCTACATCGTTTGGCTGATAGGCTCAGTTTGTGATAACTTTCGAGACAACCTTCTGTTTTTTTGTACTTATTAATCAAAAACAATATATATATATATATATATATATATATATATATATATATATATATATAGACACACACACACCTTAAGGTGTAACTAATCACTTTTTAGTTAGCACTTGCTAAAATACTCATTCTAACAAATAAGTGGGTGTATTCTAGCAAATGTTTATAGGAGTTGCTAACGTACACCCCTTATTATTTAGAAGGTGTGTTATAACAACATACACCTCAAGATGTATTTATCAACTTTTTAATTATAAATTGCTAAAACGCTCCTAAATAAAAACTAATAAATGTGTTCTAACAAATCCCAATTGTCATAAAATGGTTGTATAAATATCATTTCTAAATGAAAACAATATGTTGGAATATGGAGTGTTTGGTCCAAAGTTTTAAGGATCTAAACACAATTTTTGTGCTATGAACTCAAGCAAACTATATGTGACAATAACTCGCACAAGTAAAGAGATTGCTACGAACTCAAGCAAACTTATCAATGTTTGATTGCAAATAAAAAAAGAAAGTCGCTTGTTCAATTCAAAGAACTAGATGACTCTTTTGTTGAGAAAATAAAAGTGGAAACCGCTCGAGCACAATGTAGCTTACATGGTTAAGAGGTTGATTTTTATTCTTAACAATGAATTAAAATTCGCTCAAAAAAAAAACAATGAATTAAAATTAATATTATTATTCCAAGAGGAAAATAATACGTTGGAATCAAGAGAGTCAGATCCATGTTTCAAAGATTCCAAATAGAATCTTCTGTTCTATGAATTGAAGCAGTATGTAGCCATAACTAGCACAAGGAAGAGATTGTGGATAGTTATTGGGAAAGGAAGTCGCTTGTTCAATTAAAAGAACTATATTACTCTTTTATTGAAGAAATGGAAATGAAAAGCATTCAAGTATAGTAGAGCTTTGAGGTTAAGAGGTTTTTTTTTTTTGAAGGAGGTTAAGAGGTTTTTTTTTAATAGTCAATTAAATTAATTAATTAATTTATTCTATGATATATAATATTATTCCACCTTTCCTTTGCAGCTACAACATCAAATTATTTTGTAGATGGCTAGCATTTATTTTGAAGCTATATAATATTCAGCAATAACAACAACAACAAAAAAAGGAAATTTGTGTGGCCAGCATTCCTAGTTGCGAACTTTATTCGTGTATTCAGTATGTTATACTTCTATGTTATTTTGATTGTTTAAAAAAAACCAATATAATATGGTTATATAAAATTTGTTTTTGTTTTTATACGAAACCATATACTCCCTCCGTTCCTTTTTAAGTGTCTTTTTAGCGTGTGTTTTTCGTTCCTATTTAACTGTCCTTTTTGTATTTTTAGGGTATGATTTGTCAATTATACCCTTTTTCAATTACTCTTAACTTTTTCAATAAATCTAATTAATGTTATCTATTTGGAAAGCTAAAGTTTGTTTTTTTTAAATAAAGTTTGTTTGTTTTTTTTAAACAAAGTTTGTTTCTTATTATCTTCAAATTTAAACAAAATTTTGATACAAACAATGGTTCGAAGAAGAGTTAAAATTCTATAAATAAGATGAATAATAATTCTATAAATTTAAAAATTCTATAATGTCGCACAATGCGAATCTAGCATTGGTTGAAGCCATAGTTGAAGTCTTAACTTTGATTAAAGGAGTTGGAAGGAAGTAAAGTTTTTCTTAGTTTTTGATTAATGTGAAGTTGAAATAATTTTTATATTGACTTATAATAATTTAAAAGATGTGCGGAATATTTAAAAAATTGACAATTGTTTATTTTGGGAGAGAGAGCGCGTAAAAAAATAGGAATTTGTTGGAGAAAAAGATAATAACTAACAACTGTTTGTTACGAGAAAAAGATAACATATTAAATTTATTGGAAAGATAAAGTGTGTGCAAAAAAATATGAATTTATTGTTGAATTAAAAGGAGGGTATAATTGGAAGAAAACGTGAAAAAATACACTTTGCTATTTTGATGGAAATTTTCTAAAAAGACACTTAAAAAGGAACGGAGGGAGTAATTTTTTTTTGGTCTTGTTAACGAATGTCTCGAGGCACTCTTTAAGCATGCTAAATAAAGTAATTATTTTTTTCATAATTTAAAAGTTTTCAATTTCCAATGCACTATTTAAGGTCCTTAACTAGTGCCCTGGACACTAGTTAATACTTCCCATATTTTTTTTAAGGAAAAAACCATATAATATTTGTTGCTATGCTATATCTATTCTTTTTAATGAAAAAGGTCATAACTAACTTCTAAGCCACGGAATTTCTCTCTTAGGTTTGGTACGTAACCTTGAATTGAGACAAAGGCACCCAACAAAAGCAGTAGATCAAAGCATGAAACAAATTTTATTTCTGTTATTATAAGATTGGAAATATCTGAATTACATTGAAAAAGCCACTGACTAAATACAAAGTATTAAAAACCCTCTCCATCAAAAAGAAAGACAAAGAACTCACACATGGTTCAACTTCTTTCAATAAAAACTATGATAGTGATAGGGAGAGAGACCTAAAAAACCTTATACTCGGATCAAAAGGTATGACTTTAGGGTTATGTTATCTTGATCAAACCCCAAAGACTTTGAGTAGTCAGTAGAAACTCTTCCGACAACATAAAATTAATCAATACATAATTAAAACACTTAATGCATGTTTTCAATCACATTGAGTTTGATGAAATCATGGTGATCACCGTAATATTATCGAAATAAAATTACGGTGACTCACTCAGATTCTATTAAACTTACTGTCAATTCAAAGGTACGGTTACACTGAGTTATGACCCGTAAAATTAGAAGTTATAACTTCTATGTTATAAGATTAATTGGTGATTGTGAAATCATTGATATCTCTTGTAATAGCAGGAATGCAACTTGAACTTCTAGCAAGCCCACCACCTTTCTTTTCACCACCTTTATCTCTAGGGTTGAATGACTTAGCCCTTCTCCCTTCCATCTTACTCTTTTTCAGCATCTCTTTCATAGCTTCAGCTTGAAACAAAACAGGAAAACTCCTTCCAAATTTATTAAACCTAACACATGCACTCATGTGTGCACTCAAAGCCTCTTCAATATTTTTCCCACCATTTTTCTCCAACTCTTCTTTCACTGCCTCAGAACACAAACCACAAACCCATTTCCCTAAGTATTTGTCGCGTACGCGTTTTATATACTCAGGCGTAAACTCTTCCGACATGCCACAGCATTCACACTTTGCATCTTCAACTTCAGTTATCGGTGGAAGCTGTGTTAAATCAAGCTCTTGTTTTGATAGTTCAAATGATATGTCTGAGATTGTTCTTTGAATATTGTTATTGTTGAGTTGAGATGAATTAGGTTTTGGTGGTTTGGAGCATACAGTGTTGTTGGTCCTAGAGATTGAGCTAGGCAATGAATCTCCATGAGGTGCCATAATAGTTGTATTTGTTTGTAAGAATATGAGAAATGTGTTATGAATATTGAAGAAACTAGCTAGGGGGAACAATCTTATTTATAATAGATGTGTTTTGCTACTAAGAATGTGAGAATGTGTGGATGTTAGAAATGCAAATGTCAGTTTTCAATGATCGTGAACTTAATTGCTAGATTTTTCAAGAAGATTTAATGAGGTGAATGTGATGTATCATGTATAGTATAGCTTTTAGTGATATAGTGTGACATGTAGTTGTGTCCATACTTTTTAATTTCCCATATGTCAATGCTTTACTACCAAGTGAACTTCCACGTTGGTAGTTGTGGACGCAAGAATAAGGTGATCAATGCATATGATTTCATTCTATGGCTGATAATTTAGTTGAAAGGCAACCACATACATGCGTGTGGAGAGTTTCATGTTTGATGGATATATGGTCTAAGCCCTAAGGTCATGTTTGAATAAAAAGCTTAATTGAGCATTTATATGATTTATTGTATAAATTTTTTCAGTAACAAAATATAAAACAGTCAAACATTTTATATAAATTATAAGTTGTTTTTTTAAGCTATATCCAAAGTTTAAAAACAGGTTATGGATATGTCATAAGTCATTTTTATAAAAAAATTCAAACAATGACACAAGTAATTAGGTCATAGAGATAAGTCAATTCAAACAGACTTTCAATCTAATTTAAACGATTTTTTTATAATCTAATATAATATAGAATCTACCCTTTTCAAAAGAAAAATATATATAACATAGAATCTACTAGATTCATGATCATTGTAGCATTATTCTCATCCTTATGATTCCACTATTTTCTACTGATGAGGTGTGCCCTATTTGTCGTAAGACGTGTCTAGATTCTTTTGGGGAGCATGTCGTTCATTATAAGAAGCTTACTAGTTTTAAGTACATACATGATTTTGTTAGGAATGTATTTTTTGATATATTTTGACGGGCGGAAGTATCAGTGAAGAAGGAGGCGCCTGTGAACTTTCTGACTGACTCACTAGATAGAAGATCAACACTCAGGCTTGCGGATATTATGGTGTACGGATGGGTAGGAGGAAAACAAGCATGTGTAGACTTGACTGAGGTTTCACCACTTGTGGGATTAGGTGTCAGACCTTTTACGGTAGGACAACCAGCCCTAAAAGTTGTGTCAAGCAAAGTGGCCAAACATGAGAAAGTGTGTTCTAACAATCAACATGCTTTTATACCATTTGCTTTGGACACTTTCGGTTTCCTAGCACCAGAGATTGTTGACCTTCTACATAGAGTTCGAAAGGTCATGCATGTTGGGTCATGAGGGGAGCCAGGGGGACCACTGTTGGGTCATGAGGGGAGTTCGGGGGACCGTCAACATTGAGGCTTGAACAACCACACGAGAGAGACGCCACACTCTTACCCAAAACCTTAAGGCAATGGGTTTATAATTCCTCTTACTTATAAAGTTTTCAACCTTTATTTTTCTATCCAATGTGAGACATATAACTCACGCTTGCACACAACAATGCATAGTAATGTCATGTCTCCTAGGTCCGTAAATGTTGTGTTTACGATTATTGGTTTTGTCATCCAAAAAGGTCTAGCGGCGTAGCTTATTGCTTGTTTGCCTTCTGTTTAAGTGTAAATAATGATTTGAAATATATAATATCATATTATTATTATTATCTGAATATTTTATTTTGTTGGAATTTTTATATGAATGTTTGTTATGATTAATTTTCTCCTTTACATGTAATTTTTCTTTCATTTTCAATTTAACAATACCATAAAAATATATTTTAAACCAAAATTAAGAAACTATGGCATATGGGGATGGACCTTCAAATTGCATATTCATATTACTTTTTGTTTCTGCATATTTTTTCATGATCCCTCATTTTACGCCACTATATTAGTCAATGTAATTGGACTTGGTTGCCAAAATGAATCGTGAAGTGTGACTTCAAATTGACATAATCAGAGCCACAATTGTAAATGTCCATGTTTTGTCCAGCTTGGCACATTGATTCTTTTTTTTACTATGCCTATAAGTTGAATTGATGAAAATCAATTTGAAAATTGAATTTTTCGTTGCTTATATTCAAAATCAAAAAGATTACCATGCCTATAAGTTGAATTGATGAAAATCAAATTAAAAATAATAATAATAATAATAATAATAAATTAAAAGAACAAAGATTTTATTGATCTTTTTATTATTTAATGTGTGTTACAGCTCTTAAAGATGTGCATGTACAAGAGTAGCTCTATCTTGTACTCATGCTTATAAATAGAAAGAGATGAAAAAGAAAAACTGCGTACTTACTATGATAATGTTTTTCCCTGAAAAAAGGATAATGTTTAAAATAACAATTAATAAATATTATATTATTAGTCAAAATAAATTAGTACTAAAACACAATAAAAAAGGTTGGGTAGCATTAATATAAAGCTTTCCCTTTAAGAAAATTGATTGGTTGTCCTCCAATAGAAGTGATTGTGGGGTATTCACGTGGTGGCATGGTAAAACCATATATATATATTTTCCACAACTTTCTGCTTTTGTGGTAAACTTGATTAAACATGAAGAAGGAAAAAAGAGACTGCACCTCACACGAGCCTTCCTCCACAAACGTTAACTTTTCATTTCACGAGAAGTTCAAAAAGCATAAGGTTATAAAGCCATCGAAGTTAGTATACTTTCAATGGAGCTATCAACTAAAGTTGAAGTCATGCTGTAAAAGATACTATGAGTTGAACTAGGGTTAGGGTCTCAAAGGCTGAAACATAAAAGTTAGTAGATAGGTCCTGATACATCATGTATCATACATGTAACGTACGTTTGTGCATGAATGAATGTACATCGGTTAATTAATTGTACCAAAAAAATATTTTGGCAGTGATAAATAAATATGTGAATGATAGTAGCTCACCCCTAATTAATGACCATGATCAGATCAAGAAAGAAAATCATGCATGCATCCGGTTTACTCTTAGGTTGAGGAGGTGTCATATGTGATTTATGGTAGATCAATACGCAAAATTTGCTCAAAATATTGATCATCACCACCTATAAGTAGTTTAGAGTTTTCCGCACATACAATTGAGACAATGACATAATCGATGTTGATTCAACAAAAATAAAAAATAACAGATATAGTTTAAATTTTAATACATTGATATAGGTTTTCTTTGTTTTTTTGCTTATTTGGGCCAAATTGATTGAGCCATCGTCTCATTTGTAAGGACACAAAATATAATGACTTTTACTAACAGGGAGTGGCATAAATCATTGTTAAAGTTTTAAGGGACTTTCGAGTAATCAGTATTAGTCAACAATTTCAATTGAAGAGAATCTTATATAATGTGAGTATATGTTTCCCATTTTCATCAAATTAAAGTTGTTGTTGTAAAGAGGATTAATGGTTTGATTGTTTGCACATTTGATAACCAAATATGGGCGTCAGCAGTGATACCAATACAAAGTTGACGATTTTTAGAAGCTATAAAATGAAGCTTCCACGTGAAAATATTGCTTTAGTTTTGAAGTAACATAGAAAACTTGTCGGAAAACCATATAGAGGCCAAGAATTGGAGATAAATCGTTCGAGACAGGGTTTTCTGGAAATGAATTTACTCGTGTTAAAATTTAACAATGTTCATATCAAGATTTTTGTTAATTTCTTTCTTCATAAATATGTACCAAGATTGTTCCACTCAATATCTATGAAGAGAAAAGGCGCACAATTTCACAACCAAATTGTATAGTTTGCAGAAGCAGAAGTTCCTCCTTATACAAGTGTTTAAATCAGTCAATCACCACATAGTTTTGCTTAATTTTGACAGGCATTTACATAGTTTTGTACTTTAAATTGTACATTAAATGTTATATGATCATTTATCATTTTATTTTTCAATTTCAAAAAATCTCAAATATATACCAAAGTATATATCTTGCCTTCTAGAACCATTAATCCAAACATACCCCAAATTTCAGATCGTGCTTTATTGAAAAAATGTATTTTAAAGATAAACTAAAAATAAAAACATTGTTTAGCAAATATACCACGTTACATGCACAACTAGTTAGTTTACTACCATGTATGGGATAGGAAGTACTCGATTTGCATTTGCCTTGCCTGTCTTCTTATTTATATATAAGACTCATCACAAGAAAAACAGGGAGATGGGAAATGCATCCTTTTCCACATAAGATGCTTGCCATAATAGACAAGTAGAACTAAAAGTATAAATTCATCATAATGAAAAGATCACTCTTTATTCAGAAACATGTTAATATGGGCAACAGTCACATTTTCCTTGTGACCAAGAGAAATGACTTCATCAAACGCGAAAATCAAATCAAAAGTGTGTTGGCAGATACCTTCTTCATCAAGGGAATAAGAATATTGTGGGACTAGTTTGGAGAGAAGTCTCAAAGTATCTAAATCATCCATTATGTTGCTCTGTTTGTTAGTTACAAGAAGCAGATAGAGAGATTCTATCGGATGGTAAACATAACGGACATCATAGGTTTCAATATGAGTGTGTTGTTTACCAGTGCCTAGTAATTTGGGAAATGCTGCTAAAAGTCCTTCGATTCGTATCTGAGACATATTGACAAACTGTCTAGAATAAGCTTCTTTTACCGAATAACCATTTCTCGACCAATTCCGCATGTCTTCTTATATCCCGACAAACTCCTCTTTCATCTAAGTACACCTTGACAACACACACACATCAAACCTTACCCGAGAGAAATTAAAGGCCAAGACTATTTGCTTTTAATTGAAAAAAAAAAATATGGAAACTAAAACAAGAAATAAAAAATAAAAAAAAGGTTATTTAAACTTTCTTTTATTTAAGTCATATATCTTTAAACTTTTTATTTTTTTTTAGATAGACAAAATAACAATAAGAATTCAAAACCCGACTATAACCTCAAGTCTAACAATTTCGACAATTTTTTTAGTTGAATTGTACTTTTTTTCAAACAAATATAAATTTCCAACTAATCATTGTAACTATCTTGAAAAATATTCATCTAATTCAAACGTTTTTCGTCCATTTCTTTCTTTACAAGTATCTAGGAGTGTCTAGATTTCTTCCCACATTACAAAGTGCATAATATCATAAGAATGACCAATTATAAGCACGGCACAAAATTATAAGGGAAATGTAACATAGGCTAATATATAAGTAGTTTTTACATGCAATCCAAGTTTTTGCAGCGAATATAGCAAAATAGCAAGCAACAAAACATGTCTTAATAAGAGTGCTTCCTCTTTAACACTTGGAGTCCTATTGTCTATTAATAATGTCAAACAAAAGACCAGTTCACAAACATAAAGCAAATACAATGAGCATTCTCTTCTTCATTCAGCACCTTCCAAGCCACAACTCTTTCATATGAAATAGGTCTCCCCATGCTTGAGAGACAAAGACCGCCTTGAAGGCATGCAAAACCCTGCCAAATAAGAATGAAGAGAAATCAACATGAAGCACAATAAAGTTTGAAAATGTTTCTAGTTCTTTTTTCAGCGCTTCAATGAGAAGAATGCGTGTATGCCCACAAATGCAATTCAATGACAAATCTGGTGGAAGTGGAATAAATGATGGGTCAATTCAAATAAAATACGCATACCTGTTGTATAATTAGAGGAAATTCCGAGCACAGAATCTTTCGGCCATGGTCATCAAATATTTTCTCCAATGCTATATCCTGCAGAGCAACTAAGGTAGTCTCCAGCATGTCGAGCCCTGCCTGGTTGGCAAAAGTGAACACAGGCAACGCCTGCAAAAACCAAGTGCCACAAAGGTGCTTTCAAACAAGTATAGAGCAGTGTAATATTCATGAGTAATCATTAGCTGACTTGCAATCAAGACAAATATAACTATGGTACCAAGTAGAGATACATCTAAACTCTAGGCAACAAAACAGAACAAAATACAACACGGATTATGTTGAACATCTTTTGATTCCTTTCATTAGTAATATCAGGCACCTGTATTTGTAAGTATATATTTCCATTTATTATTTTAGATATCAAAAGGCTGAGTTGCACTAGGTACGGAGGAAGCATGTGACAATGAGAATTATATACGCATATACTATCAAATAGAAATCAATTTCAAGCATACCTTTAGAGTGCAGCAGAGTATTGCATCGGTGTGATGCCACAAGGACTTGAGTAATGATTCGCTCCCCTCGTTATTAGATTTAAGTAGCTCAGCACCCAAGAAGCACCTACAAAATAAAGACAGTAAAAACACACAGCATATATCAACCAGTACCATAAGATTCATGGCTAAATACATAAAACTAGCGGCAGTCAAAGTAAGATGAATGTAAACGGAAAGAAAAATAAAAGGAGCTTACACACCTATAACTGTTGCTGATCCAACGAGCAAGTGTTTGAGCTTCAGGAGTACCCAGTGGTGTCCTGAGCCCAGCTTGTGAATTCAAATTAGAAGGTGAAAGTGCCAATGCTACCCTTTGGACAGACGATATAATGCTGCGAACATATTGCCGTGCCATAGATGCTACATGGTCTTGCATATGACTTTCAAAAGCAAATTCAAATGCTATTGTCATCACTGATCTCATACAGCCAGAATTTCCAGAATAATCATTAGAAGCTTTGTTTCCGGCGGGGCCAATATCAAGGGCAGATGTCAGGTCAAGGGTGCGATTTGGGTTGTTGGCCACTTCCTGCAAAATTTTACATAATAATTAAAACAAAATATACTAAATGTACTCCTAAAAAGGTCAAAACTAAATTCAAACAAAATATACTGCTTCAACAATGACTAAGGCTGACCTTTCCAGAATCAAGAGGAATGATACGAAATCCAGAAGGCAGAAGAGGGGCATCATCAGCAAAGGATGCATCAATTGGAGCAAATATAAGTTCAGCACAGGTACCAACAGCATTCTCATCCATTCCACTGCAGAGCTATCAAAACAAATCAAATGAACTATAAGTAAGTATCTTAAATAATGTAAAGAAGATAGTTATTGTTGCACAGCAACATGTAACATAATAATTAGGATAACATTAATATATATATATATATATATATATATATATATATATATATGAAGGGCGGTATATATATATATATATATATATATATATATATATATATATATATATGAAGGGCGGGAATTCGCTTACTCCCAGAGTAACTTCGGTCATAGTTACTCTGTTTAATAAATCTCTGAGAACAGTAAACTGCATCAATCCATACTGTTGTCATTACAGCCAATGATTATCATCACATTGCTCAGATAAACAACATCCTTGCTAAAATTTCTAGAAGAAAGATCTTGAAAAACTTTGATACATTTTAGGGATAGAGATGGAACAACTTGAGGATGGTATTTTAATATTTAATAAGTATACAATGGACATTTTAAAGGATACACATTTGATGAACGCTAAACACGTTGACACTCCTACAGATCCTAATGCCAAGCTTCTACCAAATTAGGGGAAGTCGCTTTTAAATCTAGAGAGATACAAAAGACTAGTATGCAAATCTATCACCCCAAATTTCTCCTATATTGTTAGCGTGATAAGCCATAACTCTTAATTCAACTAGTGTAAGACATTGGGATACCATAATTCGCAACTTAAGTACATTAAAGCAACTTCAAGAAAAGGTACTGCCTATATGTCGAGCATCATTAACTTGTACGCTCATCTAGCTCTAACAGTTAATTCAAGAGTTCGCCTTTGGGAAGTTATGCAAGTTTTTATAATCAGGGTGCTCTATAAATTACCACGAATCCGATTATTCAAAAAAGGACTGAGCACATGGATTCACACATTTTGTTGCTCATTTCTTCGTTCTCAATAAAGAGTAAAGCAATGGTATGATAGAAACCAAAGTGAAGGTAATTGGCAAGAACAAAAAGTTGCCTCATTTTGGCAGCCATGGAAGTACCTGACCTAAACGAGTAAGTTAATTTTTCTAAAAAAAATTCATGATGGAAAATAATACTTTTTCCACATCATAGACATAGAAAGAAGTGAGCATACAGGACTATTCATAATTTTATTTGCTTTCTAATCTAGGATATGTGAATGACACTGCATCGACAGGACCAAGTGTGCCAACGCCCAACGCTATCAAGTTTTACATTACCCAAAACCTACAGAAATGTTTGCACTAACGAAAAGGTCTACACACTACTGTGAGTTATGATATGCATCTAACTTCCTAAGTCCTAACGCTGCAAACCTAGAAAATTCAAGGAAACAAAACATAAGCATGCTACATATAAGTGAGATATGTGAACCTTGAATAATTCAAACCGTATGAACAGAAGTTTTTAATTCGGTTAAAAAAATAATAATTAATCAGTGAGATATAAGCTTATCAAAAAAAAAAAAGTCAGATATACGAATCTATGCGGTTTTGTTTCTACATATCCGCATCACATGAGACAAAACAGGCACATCAAGTTAGTACCTTCTCTGACAGTGAGAAACATAAAGCGAGCAACATAAGGGGGGAAACTTACTTGCAAAAGAAACACTTCTCTAGGCATTATCGCGTCTTCGGGAGAATGGGCGATTCCTTCCAATTTAATGACTTCCAGAAACTAGAATAAGGTAAGCAAAAAGTTAAAACCTACACATCTTTAAATTCATAATTGATTTTTTAGTATGTTTAGTGCAAATTTTTACCTCCTCGTGCTCAATAGTGTGGGCTAGAGGAAGAATTACTTGGCCCCCATAATTTCCAACCCGAGATCCTGAGAAACTGCAAGGACCAACTTTGATGGCAGCAGCTGAGTAAGCATCCATGTTGTTGTCTGCCCACTCTGATCTATGCTCCCGTAGAAACCTTAGTAGAATGGCCGGAGGCACATTCTAGGCAAAGAAATGACACATGACAATAACAACAGTACAATGTTAAAACTTAAAATTGGTACTGTCTCTGCCCATGATTTTGTTAAGGAGGACAGCAAGACTGGAACTAGACGGAAATAATAGTAATAATAATACTAAAAATAATTACTCAGAAAATAAATAAAGCATGTTCAGTAATTGCATATAAGAAAGATCAACGAATGATCAAACAAGTTCTAATATCACCGGACTATAATCCCACTGGATTCAAGCAGTGTTTGTTAACTAGGAAATTTGCTAGTCATAAATATTGGCTTTTCAATTAAACATGAGATTAACAGCCATACAACAATACAAGAAAATGTCATGAACACTGTAAATGTCTACAATATAATAGCTGTTTGACCTTTATCTTCGTCTAAAATCATATATAGCAATCAGCACTTGTTTTTTTTGTTTGATACTTTATTCGCTAATTTTACGGAAAAGCATGCTTACTTGTAACAGCATTGAAGCTTTAGCACATAAGACTGCATTACTGACAGATGGAAATCCATTGCCAAATGAAAGATTCAGACCCATTAATTTGTCAGGTGATGAATTCACTAGAATAGTAACATCGTCAACACCATCATTGCCAATCATTGACCATCCCTCATCAGTAAACCCATTGAGTGCCTCATTGAAACCCCTGCCAGCAAATATAAGTGAGACTCCAAATTTAGATGCAATGAATTACAACAAAAAAATTATGCCTCGGTTGAATATACTAACCGGCTCAGTCTTTGGCCCAGTGCTCGAAGTGCTGCTGGTCGTCTACCCCATCCAGTGACATTAGACTGAGAAACTTCATGTGAAATCTGCCTTAGGTGACGTAGGGCCTGGATGAAAAGGAGAAAAAAATGTAAAGAAAACACAGCCAATGGTGGAGCCCGTATTCTAAATTCGTCCCAGTCTTTCAGATGGTAAACATTTCCCAATTATATAGAGTTCAAATTTAAATAACAGAAAGGTAAATCATACCACCATTGTTGTCTTCTGAGCCAGCATTGTTGATGATTCATAGAGTGGACGCAGTACCTCGGGAACACTCCATGGCTAACAATAATACATACATGCTAAAGTTATTTTATGTTAGATGAAAATATCAATAAAACAAAGTTGAACTTTTGTACCTCCAAATCCATATGATCAACAATGTGGATGATGGAACCACCTCCTTCACAAGGCCTTATCAGGTACCCACTGGGCAACATCTCAGCTCTGACAAAATGCTGCACAGGAGGCATGCTTGGACCATTTTGAGTGTTTTTAAGAGACCTCTCACATATCTGAAACAGGAATGCATTAAAGGAATGATTTAAATGTGCTCAACTACTTCTGAATTATGAGGACTTTGTTGTAATAAAAAAAATAGAGCTTGGCATTGCACATATGAGATTTCTGTTTTTAACTACGCGGTCGAATCAAATAGAAATATTAAAGGTTCTTAACATTCACTTACCACTAGGCTTCCATCTTCTAAAACAGATGTGTAGCGCAACAACCATAAGTCTCGAGCAGGAGCCAATGTAGTTGGCGCATATAGCTGATCATCAACAAATATGCAAATAAAAATTTAGTCTGTTAAGTTACGAAGTCACAATTCATACAAGCTGAGTTTGAGTTGTTTTACCTGCATGTAAAGCAGCTCTATGGTTCCACCATTGGCTGTGGGAAGCACGTTCAGAATATCCACAGCTCGGCAATCACGATACCACGAGGGCCGATCTTTGAGGATTTCTGCAACCTGTAAATAATACAGGTCGAGCATGTCGTCGATGAACATCGGCAAAACAATTATCATAAAGAGAATAAAGTCAGAACACTAACCCTTGTAGGTTCTAGCCCCACTAGGCCACATGCTCTTGCCGCCACACCAGGGCAACCATGAGAAATCGCAACGATTCCAATAGATTCCGGACCAGGCTGCACAAATTATCAAAAATTAATGGAAAAAAATGTAATGTTTCAAATATTTGTTCAAGCAAGCACACATCAAATAGAAGTGAAACCCTTAATAACAAAGAATTCATCGTAAAGTAGAGGGTGAGGTAGTAAATTTGCCATATCTACCAATCAAAAAAAATGAAGTAATAATAAGACAAAAAATATCAGGGGAATTAGATTACCTTCATTCCAGGCATTTGGACCCACTCAACAGCAGTTCCAGTAGCCTTTGAAAGAAACTCTGCTAAAGTTTCCTCTGCAATGGACAAAAGCCTGAAGAAGAAAAAAATGCAACATTATTTCACAAGTCCAAACAGACGCATCCAAATTTTCACAGACAAGAAAAAAACAAAAAGGGACCCAATTGCAATAATCATATTCCCACTAACCCTGCAGGACTTGCATCCCTTGGCGGATGCTGGGCTGTCAAACTGCGTTGACCACTAGTCACCGCCGAATCACAGCTTGTATCTTTGGTTGCAAGTGTAGTCTGCACAAAATCAACCACTCTAACTCAAATTCTAAACAAGTAAAGCAAGTTTAATTTATAACTTATAAACAATTCTAAACTATTCCTTCAAGAAAAATACAATTCTAAACTAGTAATAATGGTACAAATTAGGAAACTAAGGGGAAAATCAGGAAAGAATTGATGATTGAAAAAGTTTCTAATTCTAACCAAGCAAAAACCATACATTTTGAGTATGTTGGCGAAAGTAGCCATTTTCATATACCAAATGAGATACTTGTTTCTGCAACCTATCATTCTCTTCCATCAGCAGCTTATTCATAGCACTCAACTTCCTATTCACAGCTTGCAACCTTGAAGCCTCTTTTCTCTGCTTCTCCCTACATCTATATTAACAAACAAACAAACCCACCATTAATATCATTACTAAAAAAATCACCCAAAAAATCATTTTTTATTCAAAACAACAAAAAATCATTTTTTATTCAAAACACCAACAAAAAAAAAATCATAATTGACAGTTTATCCAGGAGAACTTATGAAAATAAGCTGAAAACAGCTTATGAACAAAATTCTCACAAATTTTATGTCAGGTCAAATAAGTCAATCCCAACAGACCCAGATAAGCTGTTTTTTTAATGATATTAAAATAACAGTAAAAAGATAATAAAAATCAATAATTTGAACATTAATTAATCTAAGAAATTAAAGTATAGTAACTACCTTCTATTTTGGAACCAAACTTTGATCTGTTTAGGTTCAATATGAGAGAGAATAGGACACTCTCGAATAAGCTGTTGACGACGAATACTACTTGGTTTAGGACAATCATGATAAAGCCTTTCAAGAGCTTCAACTTGTTCAGGTGTATAACGAACGTATTTTCCATTATCCATTACACCTTTACCATCTTTACAAGACATAATAGCTTTTTTCAAATCAAAATCACTTTCACCAACCACAGAACTTTCTTGTTCTATCTAGATTCACTTTTTGAAGATGAAAAAACTCATTGGAAGTAAAAAAGCGCAGAAATAAACGTGTTTCCTAAAGAAGAGACAGTTAAGAACACAAGAAAACACGTTGAAATCTTCGAGATCAGAGCTTCATCTTGATAACAACGATCTGGTTCCTTGGGTTTTGATTTTCTTAAAACAGAGCATGAACTAAAACGACACCGTTTAACTGATCTTCATGTTTCTGAAGTTTTTTTTTTATGATGAGATTGAGGAAAGTGTTTTTTTTTGTATGAAGGAATCTCTAGCACAGTGAAATGAAGTATTAATAACTTTTTTGTTATTTTAATAAATTTAAAGAAAGAAAAAGAAAGATGAAATTGAGCATGTCATGTTTTTGAGGTTGTAGTGTTGTTGTTAATGTTGTTGGTTTCTCATATTCTTCTTCTTCTTCTTCTTCTTTTGTTTTTGTTTTTGTTTTCTATTGGTTCTTTCGCTTTCGGTTTCAAAATGGAGCATTATTTTACTATTTTAAATTATTTTTGAAATTGGAGTGGAAAAAGACTAAAATGCCCTTTTCAGCGGCGGGGATTGGTGTTCTGACATTTGTTGCTTTGGAACGTCCCAATACTCACGGGTCCCGCCGTTCTATGTATCATTACCTGCTTAATCTCATTATTACCCTCTTCATGCTTTTTTTTTTTACTTGAGTTACTAGAGTAACTTTAATTTGTTTGTTTTGGTAAATAGAAAAACTTTGTTTGTCTAATAGGGTGATAATGAAATACATTCTCATGTTTAAAGTATTTTAAATATTTTGTGATCGATTACTTCGAGATATGTTATGTAAAATTTAATCATATAATATTTTGATATTTTCACGTGAATCGATGAGTTAAACATGTGAAGATCAACAAAGTCGGTACTTTTTGCATTTTTAGTTTCTCTAATTATAATTTTAACCATTATTTTTAAAATAAGATTTTTTGAAAGAGCCGTTATTTTTTAAAAATTATAATTGAGAAAATAGCTCACATCAAAATAATTAAGTTTTAATTTAATTAAAAATTATTCTTTGCTAAAAAAATGAATTATTATTCTTTTTGTTAATATTTAATATGTAACATGCCTTATACTTTTGTTTTGACGAGACGATGGCTAATTTTACTTCCTAAACTTTTGCTCAAAAAAAATTCTCTAAAATTTATAGTATTATTTTGGTTTTACTAAATTGGGCGTTGCAACATGCTTGTTTCAAATTATGGGATATGCTATAAGTCGTAATTATTCGTATGCTTCTATAGGAAGAAGATAAGTTATTTTTATCCATGTTGAAAGGCAAGAGGGTTAGGGCAATAATATTGTCAAAGTAGTAAAAATCATTAGAGGACATGGATAGAGACAATGGCAAAAGAGTAAAAAGGAAGAAGCAAGAGGGTGTTGAGGGTAAAGGAAGAAGCAATGAAAGAGTCTTAAAATACACAAAAGCATGGGAGGAGGAAGAGGTTCGTGTTGGAGTGGGTCATACCATCATGACCTTTTTGCATGCGTCTTTCGTTTTTAATATTTACCATATGTTTTTCTTTATTCATAGGAAAAACACTTATTATATGTTATTTATTAATCAACAGTAGAAGAGAGAGAAGATGGTGATGATGGCAATGTCATAATTCACATACTAGTGTATATATAGGATAGGAGTATAACCGTATAGTACTGTTGTGTTGTGCTGTTTGACAAGGTTTGACATACATGCTATGCTATTATTATACGGACACCCCCTCCCAATTGATTTGATATGTATGACATGACTTTGACTGACGAAAAATATGACATTTGATGGGATAGGATGGCAGGTATTAACAGTGATATGCAATTTCGTTGACGGTGTCGGGGCTCCCTCTTACTTTCACTATTTTCTGCATTTTGGACTTCTTTCAATCTTTCTTACAAAGTTATAATAGTGATATATTAAGGCCTCAAATTGTTTTTTATGTTTTAAAAGTTTTAAATTATCATTATGTTTTAAAAAATTTAAATTGGTTTAAAACATTACTTATATTTAAATAAGTTAATTTTTTTTATCACTTAACCGTTTAAAGATAAGGGTTGACAATATAGGTGAAGGAATTTAACTTATTTAGAAAATCAGTTTCAAAACAATTTTTTTTTTGTTAAACTCAATATATCATGTCGTGGAATTGACTAATTTATTTCAACGTGAATAAGGTTTAGACCAACTTAAAAACTTTAAAACATAAAGGATCAACTTAAAACTTTTATGACATAAGAGATCAACTTGAAACTTAATATAAACATAAGGGATCAGAGATGCAATTAAGTCGTGATATAAAATATGAAGTGTTTTTTGCGAGGATGTGTGTCATACTTGAAAGTTACAAATCGATAAATAGTTTTAAGGGAAATATCGAGACTTTTTAACCACCTTTAAATAGTTAGCTTTTATAGAACTTTATGTATTTAATGTATTGGAAGTTGAACTATTTAACTTTCTTTACAAAAAAAAATTAATTAAGAATTCTTAAAGAGTATTCTTAGGGCACTCACTAGCAATACTTTTTTTAAACAGTTAGTTCAATTAAGAAAGATAAATTATATTTGTATAACCACTTTTTTAAACGATTAGTTCAAATATCACTACTCATTAAAAAATTATGTTATATTTAAAGACTGACATTAGTAAAGTTGTCAAAATGAGTCGATTTGAACGGATTGTTCAAACGGACTGTGTTCGGCTTGAAAAATATAATGTTTGGACACCAAATTTTGAGTTTGAATAAATTTAAACGGTTGTTTCAAATATCACTACTCATTAAGAAATTAGGGTCTTGTTAAAGAGTGTGTCATACCCTAAATTTTGACCAAGGTCCCTGCTTTTTGTTCAGTTTATTCATATTTTAATTTTGTATTTTATCTCTCATTTTGTCCATATTTTAAAACTCATTTTAATTCTCATTTTATTAGTTTTAATCGTATTTTAAAAACTGAGAAGTTTCGTCGTTTCAGACGAAATTTCAACAAAGAGGTATTTTAAAATACCTCATTTTTGTTTCGAAAGGACAGTTTAAAATTTATTTATTTATTTTTTACCTTTAATGTTTAGTGTTTTTATCCTTTTTTATCATTTTTACTTTTTATTTTCGTTTTTATTAGTTGTTTTTATTTATTTTTCTGTTTCTTATTTTAGTCCTTTTAGTCCAACATTAGTCCATTTGGTCCTTGTTGTCCGAGCCCAAGGGCATTTGTGTCCAATCCAGTTTCCAGTCTTAACCTAATTGGTCACTGCCAATCACTGGTGCAAAAAGGGGAGAATCAGTCAGAAACGCGTCAGAATTCCTGCACAGCTTTTATTACAAACACTTTTCCTTTTCTCTTTCATCCATTTTCTGAATCAAAACCCTCAAAAAAAAAAAAAACAAAGAACATTTATGAATCTTCATCATGAATACTCTTCATCCTTTCTAAACCAAAATCAATATAACAACACAGATTCAACATAATTTTTCAGCAAACTGCGTTTCTCAGTGATTCAATCTCGGATCCAGCAACAACAAACAACACATTCATTCCGTTTTAGAATCAAACCATTTCACATAATATCAAAACCGAGCTCGAATCAGTGAAGCAAGCAAACTGAACCAGTCCTCGCCAAGGCGAGCAAAGCAAAACCGAACCGGTCCTATGTCGTTTCGAGCAAAATCGAACCGGTCATAAGTCGTTTTAAGCAAAACCGAACCGGAGCGAGTTCAAGAGAGAGGTAGTTTCATTTCTTAATTTTTGTGTGGTGTTGAAAGTTAGATCTAGGTTTATTGATCGTTTGTTTTTGAAAACCGAGTTCGGATTTGAGTAGGGGAGGAAAGAGGATTTAAGAAACTGTATCTTTTTATGAAAAAAGGAGGTGTTTGGAGGATTAAGTCTGTTTATTTATTTAATGATGTATGTGGTTCATATTATGAACCACATACATAATTAAATGAATGAATCTAAAAAGTAAATTTTGCTTATATTTAAAAACTTTGGGAGCATTACAAAAAGAGTATTTTGTACACTCTTCATCTTCATGTTCCTCAAATTCCCATCTAATCTTCATCACCAAACATAACATTAAATCATAAGATTTATACACCTCTTCATTCCAATGTCTTCTTCACATTCCCTCGTTTATTTTTCACCTTCATCATCAAAATTTGTAAACTCTAAATTTAAAATATTCCCGAAACCCTCCAATTTCCGTTCAATCTCATCACAATTTCAAACCCCTGATCCTAAAATGATGAAAAAAAAACCAAAAAAAATCCTAACTTTAACAACCTCGATTTCCTCAAATTCACCTTTTGTATTATACTTTCAGGCCCAGTCTCTCATCTTATCTAGATGCTGGAGAAATGAAGCGTGGCTTGATAAAAAGTTTAGATGGACAGGAGCGCAATGTTACACTTAATTAAGTTAGCAATGACATTTTTTAACTTTCCAATTGCTTATTTTATTTTTTATTTTTTTTATTTTATATTTTGGTCGATGTTTCCTTTTTGTTGAATGCTTAGATGGATTTGAAGTAAAGGGGTAGATGATCACCATCCACCATTGCCTCCACAAATCGATCATACATTATGGATCTAGCACTTGTAAGACCCGGTTGGTTTGATTCGAAAGTATTTATCCCTAAACCCGATTTCATTGGCCGCATAGAAATTCTTAAGTTAGCATTCTATTTTTTTTAACTTACATGTTAGCTTTAGTATTCAACTTAGTTTTGGGACCTCGAAAGTATTATTAGTTGTGGATTTTTGACTGGCAGGCACCAATTGTGGTATTTATATTCATTTTTTCCTGGTGACTGCGATAAGCCCATGCATGCTCGTAAAATGCCAATAAGATGTAAACTATGAAATTGTTGCTAGTATGAATGATAGAATGGTTGTGCTAAGCTAGCAAATATAGTTGAGGTTTCTGCTATCAATATGACGTGGGACTCAAAGACTGAGGTAATAAATCCATGACGTGTAGTTTATGTCTCTGCCAGATAGTTATTGTTTATGTATTTTCTTATAGGAAACTGATATTTGCTTCGATGTATCTTGTATGGCAAGCCACATCCAATCCTTTTATTTTCTAAAATCAAGCATGCAAATAAAAGGTCTGTTTATCCAACCATAAGGGCTTTATTTATCGCATGAATGATTCATTTTACTTCACAATGCTCAAAGGTTGATAGTGTATGCCTATGATCCCACTATGCAAGACCAAAAAACTTCAAGTTGATTTTAGAAGCTATATGAAACATTAAAACCAAATTCATTCCTAAATTCACAATATCTTTCTCCTACAACTTTAAAAATTAATCCATTAAGACAACTGATTTTCATTAAAGGGTTGATATCTTTTAATAAATGTTTTTTTTTATTCAGCAGCCACAATCTCACTAGGATCAAATCTTGGACCAAATAGTTGAGAGAGACTCAAATAAGTGTCTATATTTTTTTTTAGATGAAGCAAATATATCTAATTATTCAAAAAAAACTAACCAACCATGTTGATTTGTCCCTTAAAAAATGTTGAGTTGATAATTTTTTTTTGATTGCGTTCATAATTAACAAGTAAATATATTCTGTTATATTTATTAGTCATCTACTAAATATAATTTGTGATCACCGTGAGCTTAACTTAACTAGTAAAGATATTGTATATTACATGTAGGAGTCGAGGTTCGAACTCGGACAACCTACTTATTCATATTTAAAATGTGCGAGCTCTATCAACTAGAATACTTGACAAAAAAATAATATAATTTGTGATTTATTCTATTTTTGGCGAAAAAATAGTCACATATTTAAATACTGACCATATATTATTTTTTTAAAATTTCAAAATCCATATAAAAATGAAACTAAATACATTATATTTAATGAACTTTTTTTTTTGAGTGAAGCCTTTTTATTGATTTAAAAAAATCTCACAGTTTATAGCGAGAGAACGCAACGTTCTGTTCTGAAATTGAAAAACGAAGAGGAGAATTAGGGTTTTGAATCGGGAGGGAAAATTCTAAAACCCTTAAATTTACAACTTCACTTTCAGAATCAGAAGCCTTCACTTCAATTCGCCACCACCACCAGGTATTTCTCTCTCCTCTCTCTATAGTGCACCATTTGAATACCCAATAACTCGTTTTCACTGAATTCAGAATCCTTTGTGTGCTGAAAATTCCTTAAAAAACGGATTCGATTAACGGGTCTTTTCCTTTGTTTGATTTTTTTGTTTTGTTTTGTTGATCAATTAGTTGAACAATTTGTTGGTTGCGTCGTTTATCTATGTTACAGAATCTCTCATGGTGGAAAATGACTAGATTTTTATTTTTTCCCCTTTGATTTGGGTTTGATCGAGAATATGAAATAGAAACGAATTAGTGATTTAATTTCAATTTTAGTGATTTTGGGTCTGTTTGGATTGACTTATTTGAGCTTATCTATTGGTATATGCACTTCTGACACTGTTTGAGAGAATTTATGAAAACAGCTTATGCCATGTTCACAAGCTATTTTCAGCTTATTTCCATAAGCTCTCTAAGATAGAAACAACTTATAAATTATACGAAAGCAGTTTGATTTTGTTTTATCTTTTGTTATCGAAATAGCTTATAATAAGCACTTATCTATGCTTTAAGATGCAAAATTAACTCCATGTTAAGGGCCTCTTTGGATTGGCTTATTTGAGCTTATCTAC
The DNA here is from genome assembly GCA_958299785.1 of Medicago lupulina. Classification (NCBI taxonomy): domain Eukaryota; kingdom Viridiplantae; phylum Streptophyta; class Magnoliopsida; order Fabales; family Fabaceae; genus Medicago; species Medicago lupulina. The sequence goes on from OY283139.1 coordinate 88,966,489, forward strand.
TAACATATTCACTTGTGAGAACTTATGAAAACAGATTATGGCATGTTTTCAACGTATTTCCATAAGCTGACCAGGATAACTTATAACTATCGCTTATTGATTATACGGAAGCAGTTTGACTTTATTTTATCTTGTCCTATAGAAATGGCTTATTAATAAGTGCTTATATGATAAAACGTTTATGCTATAAGCTGCAAAATTTGTTATTTATCCTTAAAGGGCCTTGGTGATTTTAGCTCTGTTAAATCTACTTATTGCTCACCACTGAGGTATGCTCTCAGCTTAACTTTTTTAATGAATTTGGTTTTAATACATTTGTTTCTTGGTTTGGTTTGCAGATATTGACTCCATTTGCTGAAATATATAAAAAATAATATGAGCACCACAGCGCAAAGAACTCCAAGGTCTGGTAGACAGTCACTATTTTTTCAGGATTTAGCATCCCCTGTTAATGCCCGCCGGGGAAAGTTTTCCAGTCCAGGCCAGTCAGGAGCATCTTCTTCTCTATGGCGTGAAAACTTTGGTAATTCGGACCTTCCTCCGCCTCCTTTTTTCACCTTGGAAGACAGATCAGACTTTTCTCCGGAATCAGGCATGCTGGATTACCAAATATCTCCCGAGACCAAGTCGGACAATAAAACTCCTATCCAAACTCCAAATAGGGAATTTTCGACTCCAGCGAAAGGCAAGTCCGAAGCCAGCACATCTTATGCTTTAAGAGGGGTGCAGCAAAACCAACAAGGCTCGCTTAGTTTGAATTGGTGGTCGTCACCTGCAAAGAGTGGTGGTGAACAAGAGGAGAAAGGAAGGGGTTCTCCAGTCGAGGGTGTGGTTCAGCCTGGTGCATTGATTACTCTTCCTCCACCACCAGAAGTGGCAAGGCCTGAAGTCCAGCGAAATTCCTTGCCTGCAGGAAATCTTAATGAGGAAGAATGGGTAACAGTATATGGGTAATGTCTTAACTCTACTTTAGCATTTACATTTGGTTCACTGATAAGGAATGATAGTAGTGCATTCCACTTAAAAACTATTTATAAGGATTTGTCCTAGAAATATGGTAGATTTTACTGCAGTAGTAAGAAACATAAAAAGTGTGAAAGTTAAAATGCCATAATATTCAACTTCTTAACCACTAAATAAAAAAAGAAGTTGCTCTAAACAGTTGAGAGCAAACCCATGTCTACTGTAGCACAAGACAACTTATTCCAGATTGAAAAGACGGCTAGGAAATGTGAGAAGGTGAGAAGAAATGTGCAGCGATTTACAAATAAGAATGCACGTCATACACAATCACATATATTGGTAGGGAAAAACTGTCTAGTATGGAAATCTATAACATTTCGTTTTGATTTAATGCTTATCACTACTATTCATTCCAACAAAACATTTGATTTCAGCAGAGGCTTTGTGCTTCTCACTGCCAAAGTTTTGAGAATTGTCCCTGATATAATCGAGAAGCAATCAGTTAGAAGTATTGGCAAAGTTTGGTGGTATAATCAGTCTCAAGAATAATTGTCTAAAAGGCTGTTAATGGATTTCCATCCATGATGTAATAGGTATATATGTCATAGATGCCAGACCACAAAGTGGATAGTATGGTGGCTAAAAGGATATTTGCTGTAGGAATTCCCATATGGCAGGTAGAAGTGAGGAAATATTGAGTTTTGTTTCAGAGAATAATCAAGAGCATAACGAGGGACAAGGTGAGGATAGACAAAAAAAAAGTACTTGGGGCCGTTTCCATTTATGGGTATGTATGCTCTGGGTTGGAAATTAGGACTTAGGACAAGGTGAGCATAATGGGTATTATTTTCCATTTATGTTTCTGTATGCTCTGGGTTGGAAATTCCTGGTTTAGTGCAGTAGGAAAAGATTTTCTTTTCAGTTTGTTTATTTTTAGGTTTAATTGCATGATTGGTCCCTTGCGTTTATTTTAGGTTTCAAATTGGTCCCTTATGTTTAAAAGTTTCAAGTTGGTCCCTTACGTTACTAACATTACAATAAGATAGTCATTTTAGTTAAATTTTTGTTTAAAACGTCCACATGGATAACTTTGCGGGTGCCACGTGGTCGTTTCAGACAGAGTTAACTCAAAGTTCGACGGAAAGGACGAACTTATGCTGACATCAGTAACATAAGGGACCAACTTTAAACATTTTAATCGTAAGGGACCAATTTGAAACTTAAAGTAAAAGTTAGGGGACCAAACATGCAATTTAGCCTTATTTTTAGCAAGTACACTGAAAAAAAAAAAGAGCTTCTGAGTTTCCTAATAATAAGGGGTCAACAATACTATGGCCATGTATGGATTGGTGGAATGATTTGTCAATTTAATAGAATGACTGGAACTGCAGTGAAGACTCTAGCGATTTATAGTAGCAAAAATCAGCTGGTTCCAGCCACAAATGTCCGCTAAAATGGTTTAGATTTTTTTTTTGTTTAAATAGACTTTTTGGGACAGTATATATTTTTTTTTGGATTTATGTTACTTTTGTGTTTGTATATTATTATCACCTTGAATGGATTAAATAAATCATTATTTCTAAAGCTCTTTGACACACCTTTTCCTACAAAATACAAATTGCCCTATCAACAGATACAAAATACAACAACAAAATACAACAACGTCAACAACCAAGCCTTATCCCACTAAGTGGGGTCGGCTACATGGATCAAGTTACACAGCTACGTTTGGGATGTGAAATCGATAAACAAAAAAAATACCGCTTTATATTTGTATTTGTTGGAAGCTACCTCCTTTTTAGAGAGAATGTAATCTATTTAGCGGTGCACATATTGTGTTTTTACTTGTTTAGCTGTCATATAATCTGTTACTCTATTTATGTAGTGTCACATATAAAGGACTAAACTTTACATATAGATAATTGATTGTGCTGAGCGATTTGTCACTGATTCAGTAAATTATATGCCCATTCCAGAGCATATATGATTATTATATGGGAAATGATAGATGTAGTGAAGCATGTTATCCTGATAATTTCCCGACTGTGTAATAGCTTAATGCCTTTTTTAAATTGTATCAATTGCACTCCTTGATTTTCGGCCAGGAACAATTCTAATTGGCTAAAACAGGCTCGTGAAATATTCTTGATAAAATCTGTCGCTGTCAATTGCAGTGCTCTTATTATATATACCAATTTACATGCTTCTAAAAATGCTCTTTCTGTGCAGATTTTCTCCAAATGATACTAATTTGGTTTTAAGGGAGTTTGAAAAATGTGGTGAAATTTTGAAACATGTTTCTGGCCCTAGAGATGCTAACTGGATGCACATTTTGTATCAGGTTTGCAGTCTTCCTCTTGCTTGAATACTATGATTAAATTTTTCTTTAAAAAGCAATGGCCATATCTCGTGTGCCAATTGAAGACCATCCATCCAGCTATTTTGACATCGTTGTCATAGTCCTTTTATCAATTTCCCAATGTTTTTTCTTTTAAAATTATTTTTCTTTCCATGCCTTGGTATTTTGATTGTTGAAGTTTTCTTTCCATGCCTTGCTATTTTGAAGTGATTTTTTAGTTGCTGTTTGTTAACCACCCTGATATTAGCATATGCACTACTAAATAAATTTCTTGTTGATGCAGAATCGATCTGCTGCACAAAATGCTCTCAACAAGAATGGAATACAAATTAATGGAGTCCTGATTATTGGCGTGAAACCCTTGGATCCCATGCAACGTCAAGCTTTGACCGAAAGGCTTAACAATCAAGGATTTATGCCCTTACCTCTACCCTCTGCTAGAAACTCAGAAGTAAGCACATCAAAAGCTCCTTCTCGGCCATATTATCTGCAGAATGGCAATGCAACTACAAAGCAGACTGGAGGTACCATTGCTTCCCCAACAAAATCCTTGGCATCCAAGATCATGGACTTGATGTTTGGAGTCTAGATTATCTGTTTTTGTGAATCAAACTGTAGCATCCTGCTTTATTATAAGCAATATTTTACTCTCAGTTATTCATACCCTCTGAAGAGGTTCGGCGTTTATTGTTCATTGGATTTGAGCTGGAATATTTACTCTTTTGATTGAATCTTATGGTATCTTAATTCTTAACACTGCAATCTTATGAATGGCTATGATCAGTACTTGGTGGTCACATGTTTTGAGAAATGGGATCATAATATATGGATACAGGTTGATCAATGTTTATGTAAAATCTGCTCATTGTGCTGACACTTAAGATTTTGGACATAAAATGAGTGTAATGTTTATTTGTTTGAGTGATGTAATTCATCTCACTTGGATTGTTGTTTTTGTTTAGATGATTGGTCAGCCAATCCCCTAAAACACTGGCTTTACCAAAAGCATCCGGTAGTGCATTTTGACAGATTTGAACATGTAAGGGGGGGACAAATTGAGAAATCACCTTTTGTTTATGCACTTGAGATTTTGTATTCATCTCACGTTAGAATAAACTTACGTGCTCTTAAAACGTCGAGGCAAACATTATCTGAGCTCGGAAGTTACTTACTACTAATTTCAATGGCAAAATGTTAAATTATTTGAAACAATCTTTCATGTAAATTTATTTCATGGCTTTATATTTTGGACAGAATACTTCTCTTGAATGCTTCAAACAAAGACTGGGTTTAATATTGAGTTCGGGCATGTTTCTTGAAGGTTTGAAGCTCATTTAAGGCAGTTTCTTTCTTCCACCCTACCCTCTTCTCGATGTGTCCTATGGAATTTCAAAAAAATTCTTGTTTGGATTTTATATAATTTCATTGCTTTATAGGGTTTTCAAATTATATAATCTGAGCCCTCTAAAATTTTTGAAAAAACAAAATTTGCACTCTAGTTTGTCCAAAATTTGTAAACATACGATTAAGAAAATACAATTTAAAAACCACAACACACATTTTTATTTAAAGCTAACCCAATGAGTCTATGAAATCTCTCATAAAGAATATCACCTTTCAACCAATGATCTCTCCAAAACAAAGTATTTTCATGATTACCAATCACCCTCCAAAAGATGACCATTGAACCAATTTTCTTTATTAGTCCTCATACCTTCTTTGACAAAGTTTAATACTTTCCACCACCTAGAAATCATCCTATCACCAAGATTGATAATCCAGTGCTTTGAATTAACTTCCTTTACCTTCCGAAATCCTAATCCTCCTTTACTTCTATATACAAACATTACTCCAATGAATCCAATGAACCTTAAGAGCTTCTTCACTACCCCAAAAAAATATTCAAAAAGAGATTCAATTTTACCCAATATAATAATACAAAATAGAGAAAACTAATAAAACAAACGAGTTACCCAATATAATTCAAAATCAGTGCTTTTGCTTCATTTGCCTTTTTGAAAAATTTCAGAAGATAATTACCCGACTCCAAAAATTTTAGGGGTGAAACGACGACTTGACTTTTTTTTATCATAGATTTAATTTTTTTTTATATTGTAAAGTTATTTTACAAATACATCCAACTTAGATATTGATGAAAATATTTCAAGAACTAAAATTATTTTAATCTATAAAATATCAAATTTTTTCATTGCACTAGATAAATTCAACTCAGTTACTATACAACCACACAAGTAAATCAAAAGTTCATGCAACAAACCAAATACTAGAAAAAAAAACAGTTATTATCCACATGAAAGTACACTATTCCTTCAACTGTGAACTACTTCACTTCTTCAGCTTCATGTTCCTCAAATTCCACTAAAATCTTCATCATCATCAATGCCAATAGCATCACAAACATAACATGAAACCGTAACATTACCTTATCTTTTTCATTTCCATGTCTTCACATTGCCTTGTTCATTTTCCACCTTCATCTTCATCATCAAAATTCTTAAACCCAAAATTCAAAAAATTCCCAAAACCCTCCAAATTCTGTTCAATCTCATCACTAATTCAAACCCCGGAATCTGAAAATGACGAAAAAAACAAAAAAAATCCCAACTTTAACAACCTCAATTTCCTCAAACTCACCGTAACCCTTACTGTTATCTCCGCTTCACTCCCACAACCCGCCACCGCCGTCACCGCCGCTGAAAAAAAACGAGCGCCCAGAAAAGCTTCATCCAAAAAGGTTGAAGCTTTATCAACAGAGGATGTGAAAGCATGGGTTGAGGGATTACCCATTGTTTCAGAACGCATACCTTATACAGAAATAGCTGAATTGAAGAATTTGGGTATGCTCAGACATATAGTGAAACCTAGTGCCGCGGAATTGAGGGAACGTGCTGTTGCAGTTTTGGTTGTTTTGGAGGATTCTAGAGTGTTGAGAACAGTGTTGCCAAATGTTGAAAGTGATAGAAAATTTTGGGGTTTATGGGATGAGTTAAAGATTGAGGATTTGTGTGTGAATGCATATTCACCACCTGTTAAGGTTCCAGAGATGCCGCTTTCGGTATTGGCGAGGATTTGGTTGTCTCTGCCATTTCACAAGCCTTTGGTTGAGTTTGTTGATAGGTTTCAGCTGAAGAAAAAGTCGAAGAAGGAGTTGCAGTTGAGGGAAGCTAGAATGCGGTTGCAGAGGCAGAAGGAAGATGAAGCGGTGAAGATGATGAAGGAGAGGGAGATGACTGAGAGGAATGAGAGGAATAAGAAGAGAGGAGCGGACAATGAAAAGAGAATGGGAAGGAGGAAAGAGTATAAGGACAAAATGGTTGAAGTTAAGACCAGTGCGTTTTTTAGTGCTACTCTTTGGACTCGTATGGCGAAGGATGAATCGTGGGTTAATGTACTTGGAGTGTTATTTTTCGTGATTTTTTACAGGACTGTGGTGCTTAGCTATAAGAAGCAGAAGAAGGATTATGAAGATAGGGTTAAGATTCAGAAAGCTGACGCGGAAGAGAGAAGGAAGATGAAGGAGATGGAAGCCGAGATGGGGTGGAGTGAAGCTGGCGGTGATGAGGATGAGCCGATGAAAGAAGGAGAGGAGAATCCTTATTTGAAAATGACAAAGGAGTTTATGAAATCTGGGGCACGGGTTCGAAGAGCACAAAATAGAAGGCTTCCTCAGTATCTTGAGAGAGGTGTGGATGTGAAGTTTACTGATGTTGCTGGTCTCGGTAAAATACGACTTGAACTTGAGGAGATTGTCAAGTTCTTCACTCATGGAGAGATGTACCGAAGGAGAGGAGTGAAAATCCCAGGTCTCACTTCATTTACCGTAACTCTTAACTAACCATTTGACAGAATAATTAGAACTGCTTTAGCCTAAAGGAAAACCTTTTTTATGATTTTTTTTATAGGACAGTTTTAGTTTTCTATCTCTAGCGTTTTGGCAATGTTGTGATTGCAGAAATGTTTGATAATCTTTTTTGTAGTTACAAAGTTTTTCATTTATATATCGGAAAAAAGAAACATTCAATATTGAGAGAGTGATTTGAACTTGACTAAATGATGATTAAACTGGTCACTTAATCAGGTGGCATACTTCTTTGTGGCCCCCCCGGAGTGGGAAAGACATTACTGGCAAAAGCTGTGGCTGGTGAGGCAGGAGTTAATTTCTTCTCTATTTCTGCTTCACAGTTTGTCGAAATATACGTTGGTGTTGGGGCTTCTCGTGTTCGATCACTTTATCAAGAAGCCAGAGAAAATGTGTGTATATTTTTAGCTTTTCCATTGCACTCACATTTTTTTTTATTTGTTTAAACTCAAATTATAAGAGTTTGGTACTTTGGTTCTTGCAACGTATTTCCAGTAATTAACTTCTTTTGTCAATTGGCATCTACACATGTCACATTCTGTCAATTGATCAGATTGCATATACTAATCATCAGTTGAATCTAACCTACTTCTCAAGCTTCGCTGTTTTACATCTAATTGGAAAACATTTTATATTATGCTTTCAGGCTCCTTCTGTTGTCTTCATTGATGAGCTTGATGCTGTAGGAAGGAAGCGTGGCTTGATTAAAGGTTCAGGTGGACAGGAACGTGATGCCACTCTTAATCAGGTTATCCATGACACTTCTGAACTTTCCAATTGCTTCCTATAAGTAATCTTTCGTGTGCATTTTGGTTGATGTTTCCTGTTGGCTGAATGCTCCAGCTCCTGGTGTGCTTAGATGGATTTGAAGGAAGAGGGGAGGTGATCACTATTGCCTCCACAAATCGACCAGACATTCTGGACCCAGCACTTGTAAGACCTGGCCGGTTTGATCGAAAAATCTTTATCCCCAAACCCGGTTTCATTGGCCGCATTGAAATTCTAAAGGTAGCATTCTATCATATTTCACTTACAATACAAGTCAGCTTTAAGATTCAATTTTGTTTTGTGATCTGGAAAGTATGGTTAGTTGTGGATTTGTGACTAATGGCACCAAATGTAGTATGTATATTAATTTTTTTCCTGGTTACGTGATAGGTCCATGCTCGTAAAAAGCCAATTGCTGAAGATGTAGACTATGAAATTGTTGCTAGTATGACTGATGGAATGGTTGGTGCGGAGTTAGCCAACATAGTTGAGGTTGCTGCTATCAATATGATGCGGGACTCAAGGACTGAGGTAATAAATCCGTGATGTACAGTAATTGTCTTTGCCAGATAGTTATTATTCAGGCACTACTCCGATCTCTATTACAAGACAAAGTTCATTTTTTAGATTCATTCAATAAATGATGGATCTAGTCCAGTTTATATTAAGAACTAGATACATCATTTATTGAATGAACCTAAAAAATGAACTTTCTCTCATAATGGAGACCAGAGGGAATATTGCCTTATCGTTTTCTAAAATCAAGCATGCAAATAAAAGGCTTGTTTATCCAACCAGAAGTGCTTTTTTTATTGTATGAATTTTTCATTTTACTTTGCAATGCTTAAAAGTTGACAGTGGATATCAGCAGTTTCTATGGTCCCATGATAAGAAAAGGCTTTACTGGTTTCAGTCAATGTCATTAAAATCTAACCGGGTCAGTGGAGCACTAGTCAAATCAGTAGGTCACTAGTTGAACCGCATGAACCAGTCTGTTTGAAATTTATACATTTTTTTTTATCAAGGTTATATATAATTTGTATGTAAACAACCTACTCAAAACCCATCTGGCGGAGTGGCAAGGCTATCCTATATTCTTATGGCACACTCATTGCCTGGGGTTTGCTGTCGGAAAATGCCCTTTTTGCATAATAGGATTTAGCTTGCAAATGGCCATTAAATTCATGTGCATAGCACAGGCACATCCATTACTGCCTTGCATATGAGACAGCTTGACTGATGTGAGATAAGGTGCAGTTACAAGGGATAGCATGCAGTCACAGGTAGACACAGTGATGGAATCCACAATTTTTGAAAACCGAGTCTTTGGTTCATTTTTTCCCCGTACAAAACTGGGTTAATGGCATCATTACTGGTTTAAATGCATATACAATCTGATATGTGGACCGGACCGGTTATGTGTCTGATTTTCGGTTAAACTAGTCGGACCAGTCCACGTTTTATAACACTAATTTCAATACATGGTAGCTGGCAATTCTTCATTTCTGGGTTTTACTGTTGCAGGTTACCACCGATGACTTATTACAAGCTGCTCAAATGGAAGAGAGAGGAATGCTAGATAAAAAGGAGCGAAGCAAAGAGAAATGGGAACAAGTAGCTATAAATGAAGCTGCAATGGCCGTTGCGGCTATGAACATGCCTAATTTTGACAATATCGAATATGTATGGACACCACATGCATTTGAAACAAATTGTTATTGGGTTTATTAATTTTCTCTTTACTTAGTCCTCTTAATATTCATCATCTGACTGCTATTGGGAAGGAACTAAAACATTTTATCCTTTTATTGCTTTGTTGTAGATCACAATTGCTCCTAGAGCTGGTAGGGAATTGGGATATGTTCGGACGATGCTGGAGTCCATAAAATTTAATGATGGAATGCTCACGTACGGGTTCTTTAATTAAACTTTTGCACCTTTATTTTTAATAAATATAAGCTGTTGATGAATGCCCTCTGAATGAAATCTTTGCCTGTATTTTTAGCATTAGTCGAGGATAATGTTTGCAAAGGCTCTATGTTGCCTTCATATTCATTTGATTTAAATTACTGCTTAATCAATTTGCATTACAAACTATGTTTAGTGTCTCCCATATTATTTTCTTGTAACTACTACTATCATGCAGTCGGCAATCCCTCTTTGATCATATTACTGTTCAACTCGCACCCCGTGCAGCTGATGAAATGTGGTTTGGGAAAGATCAGGTAAGAGAATCTTTCTACTTGCTAACTATAAATTCCCGAATCTAGTTCCTGAATACAGTTACAGGACATACACGTAATGCAGTGAGCAAAACTCAATTTTAACATTATGCGTGTTTTAAGGTATTTGTTAACTAGCTTTGATGATTGGCAAGAATATGATATTTCTAGGGACATTTTATATTAAAATAAGTGGGATTACATGTCTGGGAAATCTGTTATAAAAAAGAATGAAAATACAGCATAGTTATGAACTGGCCAGATGAATGGCTTTCTATGTTCTTCATTGATTTTCTTATTACCATTTATCACACCTTTTATTTTTCCATTGTAAATTACAATTTTTATGTCAATATCATTGTGTACACAAGTTATGAGCACCATGTCTTCGATTATATATGTATATATAGTTTATGGTTACGTTAAAATGTTTTTTTAACTTGATTTGCAATATTTCAGTTGAGTACGATATGGGCTGAAACTGCAGACAATGCTAGGGTTGCAGCAAGAATGTATATGATTGGCGGGCTTTCTGATAAGTATCGTGGAGTATCCAATTTCTGGGTTACAGACCGAATTAATGTATGTGCTCTGTTTCAAGTCTCAACTTTTGTTTTCTCATCTTGTTTCTTGTTTCAGCTTCTGCCTAAGTTACACTTGCATCTAAAATGCCGAAACTAGAACTCCTTGCAGTATATCTTGAAAAAACAAGTTAAACTAATGCAGACCCATAGGAGACAATGTAAAATCCTCTATAACATGGAGAGGCAGAATAGTAATACTTATATATGGCGATGATAACATGTGCAAACATTGCATTGTATTGTCAGGAAATTGATTTGGAAGCAATGAAGATTCTCAACCTTTGCTATGAACGCGCAAAAGAGGTATATATATGTTATATAGTTCAGTTTCAGTGAAGGATTAAAAAACTTGATGATGACTCTTGATTGGATTCAATGTCACAACCTTGTTTCACATGAATGATTATTATTGATTAAAATTTGATCACTTTGTTTTGCATGTTATCAGATCCTGCAGCAAAATAAAACAATGATGGATGCATTGGTGAATGAACTTGTTGAGAAGAAAACCTTAACCAAAGAAGACATTGTTCGTCTTGTACAATTGCATGGCCACACAAAACCAATTCCTATTAGCATGCTTGACATAAGGGATGCCAAACGTAGAGAACTACAAGAAATAGCTAGTAATGGAGAGGAAATAGAAAAATCATAAGGGCAAGTGCCCCACCAATTAGGGAATTTTCTATATTATTTTATGCATATTTGATGTACCTTATTGTTTATTTTTTTTGAGAAGGTTATTGTTGTATTATGTTCTTTATTTTTTGTGGATAAAATAAATTTAGGGTTAGGGGTTGGTATTGTTGTATTTTATTCTTTTTTTACATACCTACACAACCTTAACACAGACATATTTTTAGGTCTTGTGAATTTGCTAACTAGGTAAGGATGGAAGATAATACTAGATATTCTTATTAATAAATCAAGGGAAATGGGTCTTTCTACTTTTCTTTTCTTTCTCCAATAAGTATTATCACCTCCTCTCCAGGAAAAAAAGAGAGTATATCTCCTTTATTAACTGTATGACATACAAAATCAACGTAATTATTTTAATTTATGTATTTTTGGGTACTTTAAATAGATATTTATTTATTCAACTTCTATAACATCTTTTTAATAACATTTAATTTCCATAAATTACCTCAAGTTCACTTAATTTTCATGATTTACAGAATTTAAATTATTTTTTAAAGTATTTAAATTTCCATAATGATGCATTTAACACATTGAAAGTTTAAAAAGTAACTTTTTCTACGTAAAATTTATAAATTATTTCTATTTTTAATCCTTATCAAGACTCAATAATTAATTCTAACTTTTTCTATGAAAAGTAACTTTTTTCGTCTTAGCAAGACCTAATAATTAATTCTAACTAAAATCTTTTTTTTTTTGAAGGAAGGATAATTCTAACTAAAATTAAATAGTTTGTTAGGAGTATTTGATATAAATGTCTTATGATATTTAATATATTATTTCAAAAAAATAGAACATCGAAATTTATCAATAAATAGTAAAATACTTTACACATGCATTCAATTATACATATCTTACTAATCTGCGAAGATGGATTAAGATCAAGCTACTAACTTTTATTTATTTATTTATTTTCCTTTAAAAAAAACTTTGATTTATTTTGTTAGTAGGATTAAAAAAAACCAAATTGAGAGTAGAGGATGATAATGAAGTAACGGTTTGGATTAGTTGTCCTAAGTGAATCCAACATGTGACAAGCTGGTTTCAAAATCAACACACGAACTTCAACCTTAATCTCTACAAACCAATAACCGCTATCACTCACTACACACACGACCATAGCAATAACTTCCCACTAAACCACCCACTTTCCCTCTTACACATATCTCTCTCTCGCTCTCTCTCTCTCTCTCTCTCTCTCTCTCTCTCTCTCTCTCTCTCTCTATATATATATATATATATATATATATATATACACTATGTTTTCCTCTCGGTTACAAGTTACATTCATTCATTCATTGCTCTTCTGAAAAATATACTACTTAGAAGCATAACACAAACAAACAAAGAAACATGTCTTCCTTTATATTCAATTGCTTTATCATTTTCTTGGCTGCCACTACTTTTACTTGTGTTCAATCTGCAAGACAATTTCAAGTTGGTGGTCGTTTAGGTTGGCGTGAACCTGAACCAAACAACACTGCTTTTTACACTCAATGGGCTGAAAGAAACCGATTCCAAATCGGAGATTCTCTCGGTATATATAATACTTTTTAATTCATTATTCACTTCATTTCTTTTTCTTGCATTCCAAGTTATGATTAACATTTTTGTTTATGCAGTTTTTGAGTACGAGAATGATTCAGTTCTTACCGTGGAGAAGTTTGATTACTTTACTTGTGATGCAAGTCAACCTATCACTACTTTTACCAATGGAAAGAGCACTCTCAATCTTGATAGATCTGGACCTTTCTACTTTATAAGTGGAACTGATGAACATTGCAGTCATGGTCAAAAGTTGCTTGTTGAAGTTATGGCGCCACATCCAATTCCAGCATCTCCACCAACAACCATTTCGAATCCACCAGAAGGTTCATCACCGATCATGGCTCCTGCAAATTCGCCTTATTCTTCTGATTCCTTAGAGGCTTCATCTTCCTCCATGGTGGTTACTTCAAGTTTTATGTCTACATTGGTCACATTTGGAGTTGTGATGATGTTAGCACTCTAAGTGTCTTGTTATGGTTGTTAACTAGTTGTTTTTCTTTTATTGATTCTTCTGAAATTTGAGTTGTTTCAGTATTAGCATTTGATTTTTTTTCCCTATTTCTACTAGTCTAGGATCAATTTGATTTCATTATCGTTTTTGTATTGTATTGAACTATTTATGTTCAAATCTTGAATTTCTTTTTTATAACCGTTTGCCTTGGTTGAAGCATTGCATTAGTTTATATATTCTGTGTTCCTAAGACAAATTGATCAGCTTTCAGCGTTTCTACTTAATCTGTTAGATATGTAAACTAATTCCAATTAATATATAACTAAATTTAACACATTCGCCGAATATCACATTCCATTATGCATATGCAACTACAAACAATTCAACATTCAAAAAGTACATAATTCATGCTATACATTTTGCCAAAAAAACATTGTTGTCACTGATATAATCTCTCAAACTGATACCATCTTCAATAAAATCAAATTATGAATGCTTAAAAATTGAGTTAAGATATGCATATATTGGTTTAGACCTTCGAGTTTGTGTGTGTAACATCATTATCCTCATTTTCTGTGTAACTGTGCTAGAATTTGTTCTGCCAGATTTTGGCTTCTGAAACAGTTTTAGAAAACATTTTGCCTTATACATAACTAACATTCTTGCAGAAGTGATATTAATTTACAAATTTTCTACACATAGCACATAATGTTTTCATTTTAGGCGCCAATAAATTAATCAATATGAATGATAACCCTGTAGATAAGAGCTTTGAAAATCTGAATCTTCACTTTCCTTATCTGATTCAGCAGTTCCGTCTCCGCTTTCCTTTCTTTTCTTTCTCCAGCTGGATTTCCTAAGCCAGTGTTCAACAAGCATCACACTAAGACTAATGAATATCGTGCCTATAAAGCCACCACCAAGTGCTAGTAGCACAACAGATAGCCATTGAATCTCTTGATTATGTGGCAAAATCACCCATGTAGCTGCAACATAGCCAGTTGACATAAATGCCACAGCAACCCACATAATCTTGTGAGCAATGGTCAATAGTATTGTTTGTGGTTTTCTTCTAAATGGAATGATACTAACAAGAACAATGACTACAGATAAAGAGGTAAAGAGTGCTATGATATTGCTTATTGCAAATACCTTAAATGCTGATGTTTCACCAACCATTGATATACCTTTCATTGGTCCTTCTTGGTACACACCACCAGGTGGATTAATACCAGCAGCAAAAGTTACAGTGGCAATCAAAACAGCCACTAATACAATAGTGTTTCTTGCATTTAGTAATGCCTTTTTGTGCATCTCATGATAGTGTTTCCTCTTGGTATGATTCACATTTTCAATTTTTCCTTTGTTATGATGATGCTTTTGTTTCACTAAATTAGTTGGTGATGCGTAGTAATATGGATTATAGGTTCCATTCTCAAATCTCTCACTTACATGAGGCTGAGGTGATGTAGATTCAGTGCTTTTGCTAAACGGTGGAGGGGTTGTACAATCATAAGAAACCATTTCCGTAAGCACTTCCATTTCCTTCGGTATATACCTTCGCGACGAAGAAAGCCTAGATGTTGGTGAGGGAGAATTGGTGTCGTCTATTTCAAGTGAAAAAGAAGAAGATTGGATGCTTCTTTTTCCACCATCTCTGATAAATGTGGCTTGTAGTTGTCTATTTTCTGCACTGTCCATACTCTGATCAAGAATGTCAAGTGCTGTGAGCCCTTCATCATTCCTAGTATTAATATCCACTTTTGTCCTGTTGATCAAGAAATCTGCCATCTACAAAGATTATAGAACCATGATCATAACAGATTAAAACACTAGTTAAATATATTCAGAGCTCACATAAATTTCTCACCTTATGGCGACCGCCTGAAACTGCGCGATGTAAGACAGTGTTGCCATATCTATCTTGTCTGTGCACTAGATTTGTACCATAGGCAACTCTCACCAAGAAAACCAAAGCATCATAACATCCATATCTCACAGCTAGAAGAAGTACTGTCTCTTCTTCTCTTGTTGGATAGTGAAAGTATGAAGTACTTGCTACCACAAAATAGTCGAGGGTTGAGACTTTCCCCTTAATCACTGCAAGATGCAATGGTGTATAACCATTGTTGTTGTGTTGTAAAGCAAGATTTGAATCGTGACTTAGTAGGATCCATACAATCTCAAAATGTCCTTTATAACAAGCATGATGCAATGCTGTATTCCCTTTCTCGTCGATCACTTGAATAAGATCTGGCCACTTGTTCAACAGGTCTCTAACAACATCTGCATAGACAATCAACCGTTTAGGAGATAACTTACATCAGCTATATAAGATTTTCAATCCATCACCTTCTTATTATTAGTGATTAAATTAAGCTTTATTTCACTTCTGTCCATAGATATTAAGATTGTGCCATTTTAGTCCTTAGGTTCCAAATTGTGCAAAGTGTGTCCTCTAGGTATATCAATTGTTACAATCAAATTCATCTATCTATTAATCGTCTACTATTTTTTAACGCTATAGTCTATGTGTTCAATGTGAGTCTTACTTGAAGCTTGCTTAGCCAGAATAAGTTGACGCCAACTTAGACAACTTAGGCTCTAGGCGTTAACAATTTGACGTTTAATTAACAGACGAATCTAATTGTAAAATTTAGAATACCTGTTTACCTTATTCGCTCAATTGAAACACAACCTACCTATTCAGCCTTGAATTAATATCTCCTAAGGGTAAGATATAAGTTCAATACTCATTAAAAAATATAGTTCAAAAAGCATGCAAACATAGTGAATAAAACTCTTTCTTCCCACCTGTGTGCCCTCTTACTGCAGCAACATGGAAACAAGCTTGATCAAACCCTGCTACTTCTTGCCCCACAATCTCAGATAGATTCAACAAGAGGTTCACCAAGTCAAGATGACCATGGCTACAAGCTACAAAAAAAGCACTTTTACAAGTAGGATTAAGCTTGCAAGCAGCTGTTGGATTGACTTCCAGCAGCAACATCAAAACCTTGACATTCTCTTGTCTGCAAGCCTCATGAATTGGAGTCTCCGTGTTTTTATTCTCAGCAGAAACCATGTCAGGGCATAATCTAATAATCTCAGACACCATTTCAATGCAACCATACTTGGATGCAAGGTGTAATGGAGTGCTAAAGGTATCATCTGTTTTCTGGTTGAGAATTCCTTCTCTTTCTTTCACTATGCTTGAAAATGTGGTCATGTCATTTTTCTTAATTGCATCAAAAAACTCTTGATCCATTTTCTTGGGGTTGAATTGAAAACCTTTTCAGGCAGTGAGAGAATAACTAGTTGGGCTTAAATATCTTCAAGGAAAACACCTCAAAAGTCAGGTTCCAACGCCTTGACATCTTCAAGGAAAAGTCCTCAAAATTTAGGTGCCAATGCCTCAAAAGTCAATTTATTTCCACATAATCAATGTCACTGTTGCCAAGAAGACTCTTAGTAGCCACAAACTTAAATAGGTTAGAACTGTAAGGAACCATGGCCATTAATCAAGTGGTCAAAGGGTTTGATTTCTGGATCTTGTAAATGTAAACGTTAAAAAATTATTACCTTTTGAACTTTTTTCCCATTTCTACTAGCAAGTTTAGGATCACTTTGATTTCATTATGGTTTTTGTATTGTATTGAACTATTTGTGTTCAAATCATGAATTTCTCTTTTATAACTGTTCTGATTGAAGCACAGCAATAGTTTATATATTATGTGTTCCTAAGACTAAGCAATGTTGATTACATTAGTTTATATATTGTGTTCCTAAGACGGGTCAGCTTTTGACGGTTCTGCTTAATTGTAGAACTTTCAATTCTACATATGAGATATAGCAACACCAAAAAAATCAATAAATCAAAATTACAGCATTCCGCGGAAAAAGTACGTAGCAAATGACTTTGATGACTAGGAAAAGGTAAAACTAGTGGCCTGAACATTACTGTCACTGACAACAGTATCTCAATAACTGATAGTGCCTTCAATTAAAACAAATTTTGAATGCTTAAAAATGGACAAGATAAGATTAATTTGGTAAATATCGCGATAAGATATGCAGTTAGTGGTTTAGAGTAGTGTGTATAGCATGCCAGAATTTTTTCGTTCTGATTCTGGTTTGTGAAATAGTTTTAGGAAATATTTTGGAATATACATAACTAACATTGAATATTAATGTACAAAGTTTTTACACATAGCACATAATATTTTCAATTTAGGAGCCAAAAAAATAATCAATATGAATGATAACCCTGTAGATAAGAGCTTTGAAAATCTGAGTTTTCACTTTCCTTATCTGATTCAGCAGCTCCATCCCCACTTTCCTTTCTTTTCTTTCTCCACTTGGATTTCCTAAGGCAGTGTTCAACCAGCATCACACTAAGACCAATGAAGATTGTGCCTAGGGAGCCACCACCAAGTGCTAGTAACAAAACAGATAGCCACTGCATCCCTTGATTATGTGGCAAAATCACCCATGTAGCTGCAACATAGCCAGTTGCCATGAAGGCCACAGCTACCCACATAACCTTGTGAGCAATGATCAACAATAATGTTTGTGGTTTTCTTCTAAATGGAACGATACTAACAAGAACAATAACTACAGATAAAGAGGTGAAGAGTGCTATGTTATTGCTTATTGCAAATACCTTAAAAGCTGATGTTCTACCAACCATCGATTTGCCTCTCATTGGTCCTTCTTGGTACACACCACCAGGTGGACTAATACCAGCAGCAAAAGTTACAGTGGCAATCAAAACAGCCACTAAGACAATGGTGTTTCTTGCATTTAGTAATGCCTCTTTGTGCATCTCATGATAATGTTTCCTCTTAGTATGATTCACATTTTCAATTTTTCCTTTGTTATGATGATGCTTTTGTTTCACTATATTTGTTGGTGAGATTGTTGGTGAGAAGTAGTATGGATTAAAGGTTCCATTCTCAAATCTCTCACTTACTTGAGGCTGAGGTGATCTAGATTGGGAGCTTTTGCTAACTGGTGGAGGGCTTATACAATCATAAGAAGCCATTTCAGTTAGCACTTCCATTTCATTAGGGATAAACCTTCGAGATGGAGAAAGCCTATATACTGGCGAGGGAGAATTGTTCTTGTCTAGTTCAAGTGAAAACGAGGAAGATCGGATGCTTCTTTTACCACCAGCTCTGATAAATATGGCTTGTAGTTGCCTATTTTCTACACTGTCCATAGCCTGATCAAGAATGTCCAGTGCTGACATCCCTTCACTATTCCTAGTATTAATATCCAGCTTTGTCTTGTTGATCAAGAAATCTGTCATCTACAATGATCATAAAAGCATAACCATAAATAATCCTTAGCTATTGAACAAAATAAAATAGAGAAAGAATATGTACTAAAGCCATATACTACAAACAGTTTTTGTTGCATGATATATTGTTTACTTTCATTCATCATGATTGCAAACAAGTAAACGTTTGAAAATTTTTAATTAATACTTTTCGTTATTTACATCATTCCAGTCTGTCAAATTACAGCAGTTAATGACTTTTCACTACGAAAATGCAATATGAATATAAATAAGCTAAAATTATCTCGCCGTACGTTGCACAGGTAAAAGCTCACATCAATTTCTCACCTTATGGCGACCGCCTGAAACTGCAAGATGTAAGACACTGTTGCCATATCTATCTTGGCAGTGCAATAGGTTTGTACCATTGGAAACTTGCACCAAGAAAACCAAAGCATCGTAGCATCCATATCTCACAGCTAAATGAAATACTGTCTCTTCTTCTCTTGTGAGATAATGAAATGATGCAGCACTTCCTGACACAAAATCATCGAGGATCGAGACTTTTCCGTTCATTACTGCAAGGTGCAATGGTGTATAACCATTGTTGTTGTATTGTAAAGCAACATTTGAATCGCGTTTTAGTAGGATCCATACAGTCTCTCTGTGTCCTTTATTACAAGCATGATGCAATGCTGAATTCCCATTCTCGTCGATCACTTGAGAAAGATCTGGCCACCTGTTCAACAACTCTCTAACAATATCTGCATAGACAATCAACAGTTTAGGATATATCTTACATCAACTATATGGAATTTCCAATCCATCATCTTCTTATTATCAGTGATTAAAGTTGAGCTTAATTTCATTTTTGGTCCACAGATATTAACATTGTGCAACTTTAGTCCTGAGGTATCTCAATTTCTACAATCAAACTTCGCTGTCTATAAGCCATCTAATTTTTAACCCTATAGGCTACGCGAGTCTTAGTTGACGTTGACTTAACCAATTTGGCAAACTGAAATGGCCACACAACTATCAGCTTGCTTGACTTAACCTAATTCACGCAATCGAAACACACAACCTACTAAAAAGTACATTTCCGCCTTAAGTTAATATCTCCCTAAATAGTAGTTCATTACTACGAAAAAATAAGTTCAAGAACGTAAAGTTGATAATAGATTTAAAAAAACATGCAAGCATAGTAAATAAAACTCTTTATGCTCACCTGTGTGGCCTCTTGATGCAGCAATAAGGAAACAAGCTTGATCAAACCCTGCTTCTCCTGGCTCCACAATCTCAGGTAGATTCAACAAGAGGTTCATCAAGTCAAGATGACCATGGCAGCAAGCCACAAAAAAAGCACTTTTACAAGTAGGATTAAGCTTACAAGCAGCTGTTGGATTGACTTCCAGCAGCAACATTAAAACCTTAGCATTCTCTTGTTTGCAAGCCTCATGAATTGGAGTCTCCATGTTATTATTCTCAGCAGAAACCATCTCAGGGCATAATCTAACAATTTCAGACACCATTTCAATGCAACCATACTTGGAAGCTATGTGTAATGGAGTGTTGAAGGTATCATCTGTTCTCTGCTTGAGAATTTCTTCTCTTTCTTTCACTATGCTTGAAAATGTGGTCATGTCATTATTCTTAATTGCATTAAAAAACTCTTGATCCATATTCTTGGGGTTGAATTAAAAGCCTTTTTAGTTTTTAAGCATTGAGAGAATTACTAGTTAGGCTTTGTGAATGTGACCACTTATATAAGAAGGTTAGTTATAGTACTAAACTTTTTAGGAAATGTTTTGGAAATTATAGTAGGGACAAAGATCATAGTTTGGACTTATGAGTTATTAGCGTGTGTTTTGGTTTTTGGATGAAAAAATATCTTAGTTATAGTATTAACATTTTCAAGGAAAATTCCTTAAGAGTACTCCCAAAAGTCAATTTGTTTCTACATAATGGAAGGTCACTATTGCATGAAGCTTCTTGGCACAAATTTAGATTGGACCAGGTTGATAAATGGTCACCACTGATAGGTACTTAAAATCATCAAAAAATTTAACGATCGTCGATGAAACTATTCGAAATAAAAATTCATGATATTTTTCATATTTATGGCTAAGACAATGACTTGATTGATATTGATTCAATACAAACTACACAATTATTTTCCATTGTTTTAATCAAACTGATATCAATTAAAGAGGACTGTTAACATCTACTACTAAGAGATGACATCTGTTGTCGTGGGAATTTGGAACATTTCTTAAGTATTAGTCCTTGGTAGACCACTTATGAAAAGTGATTCATATTAGAATTTCTTGTCTAAGTAGTTTGTAATGAACTATGATTGGTGTAGAGGAAGCTTGATACAATTTTCTCAAAATTGCTAGGAAAGTACGAAATGATCGACAACTTTAATTTTATGGCCAAACTTGATCTATAAATATCATTTTTGTTAATCTCATCTATGCCATGAAAATAAACTTGAGAAATAATATAAAGAAAAGTACACATCACACAATCTATTTTAAATAGAAAAAGATTCTCTGCATAAGAATTCCTAGAACTTGTCTTCAAATGTTTTTTTCTTCTTCTTTATCTAATTGCTTAATAATAAGAAAGTCAACAAATTAGAAACTTTAGGTTTATTTTATTTTGGAAATCTAGTGATCTTGCAGTGTAGAATTTTTGCAAATTGACTTTTGAATCATTCAATATTCCTTAACATCTTTGCACACATAAGATTATTTGGATTTGGAAAAGTATCTCAAAATTCAGAAAGTTGAACTAGTTCAAACAAGTTAGACTAAGACTTTTAAACTACAATTAATAGTGGTATGATTTATTTTTATTTTAGTTTTCCAGGGTTAAACTGACTTTAATCATCAGTGATAGTTACAAATACTATGTTTTTTAAACTTCAATTGAATGCACCAAAATCAACATTGAATAAAGGATGAAAAAACAAAAGCATATTTGAACCTAATATGTATTATTTCTAATCTCCCTTAAAAAAATGTATTATTTCTAAGGAATTTTTTTGTTCTTTTGGTGTTAACAAACCAGTAATTGTTTCATCTATAAATCATCAAACTCAGCTTCTCATGGTTTCATAAAATTTGTAAAACAAGTTATACTAACTAGATTTATTTTATTTTTAAAAAAAAAACAAATTATACTAGATTGATGTATACTATATGTACTTTCAACTATACACTATTTTTTTAATAGAGTTGCTCATCGTATTGCTAGAGATACCTTATCTCATCCTAGACCCTATATTTTCCAAGATGTATCTCTTATTTTATACTCTTTGATTATGAATGAAATGCATCCTTGCTATAAAAACCTCAATTCATTCATTGAACTAAACAATAGTGCAAAAAAAAAAAATGTCAACACACAAAACAACTCACGATATTTGATCAAAACAATGTTATTAGTGATTTTGTCCTCTTATTTTGGTTCTAGAAGTGATTTATGCCTATTATTAATATTGCATACTTATTGCTATATAAGGTGCTTGAAACCCTTTCAAAAAAAAAAAAGGTGCTTGAAACATTGAGAATTAGAATACAACACAATCTCAAATAAAGCCATAGGCTGAACTTGATTACAATAACACAGCACGGGGTTGGTGAGGAAGAGTGAGATGGCCCTGCTCCACAAATGATGCAAAGCAATCATCAAACATTTCTTCAACAGATTTAAACTTGAATCCTAGACTCTCCAACTTTCCAGTGTTTAGTTCATAATGTGGCCTATCTAGTTTCTTGAACCTGAAAAACCAAATAAATCATACAAAGATTTACACATTATTTTTTCTTTTCTTCTAAGCTGTATGTGTTTCCAATATTTTCTAGTTTCCAATATTGTAATGTGATTAATTTCTATATATAGATGGTCAAAAAAAAATTTACACATGTATCAAATCAAATCAAATAAAATCATAGTATTAAGTACCAAAAAAAAGTACCATTTTTTTAAGTTTATTTCTAAATATCTACGTTATCAAATTTGATTTGATGCATATATATATATATTTTATAGTGTCTATGTATACAAATTAAATATGTGATACTCTATCAAATGTATATAGATACTATGCTAAGGTAATGGGAAGCATGAACCAACCCTTTGGGAATGGGAAAACCAGGATAACGATTTGCTAGCATGGCAATCAAATCATCATTATCCATTATTTTTGAACTGCAAAGGTATCTACCATTAGAGGCTTTGTTCTCATAAAGAAGGATGAGACAAAGTGCAACATCATCGATATGAACATATCCCATCCTTCCATGCCATTGAAATTTCTCAGTTTCACCTGTTAGTTTAATTAGCAATATAGTTAATCATATAAATTTTTTACAAAATATATCAATCAAATTAAGCCTAGAATATTTGTGTACATGTTACCTTTGAACAAGCCTAGCACATCAGATGCAGTGGAACATAAATCTATTGGCAAGTTAGGTCCAATTATGAATGATGGTAGAATAGTCACCAAGTCTATTCCATTCTCTTTGCAATAATCCCAAGCTGCTTTTTCTGCTAGTGTCTTTGACATTGGGTACCATGCCTTAATTGAATAACATTTTTGTCACATAAGTTTAATAACTATCCATTTGTAAAAAAAATGTATATGTACCTCAAAATACATTTCATTACCTTGTCACATGAGAACATGATTTAAAAAGTAATAGGGACATATAATTGCTCATATGTATAAATCATTTTTAGATTGAGTACATGCTATTCAAAATGTGTACCTGGAGTTTCTCACACAATTCCAATGAGCTCCAAGATGACTCGTCTATTGGCATGTTTGGATCGAAATCAGCTCTTACTCTAACAGCTGAAGACGATGAGGCTAACACCACTCGAACAAGGGCTGGATTCTTTCGACAAGAACGCAAAACATTTAGCGTACCTTGGACTGCTGGTTCCAAGATTTCTGCCTGTTTTTTCGACAAAAATTGACAACAATATTAGAGATTAATCAAAGTATCATAACCTATTTCACTATGTATAGTCCTCCATGATGTAAAGATTTTTATTAATGTATGAGCTTATAGGTTGTGACATAGAGATACCTATGAATAATATAAATGAAATATCACACCTTAGGATCATCTGATATATGATTGAGTACTGGAGAGGCAATGTGAAAGACACCTTTGCATCCCATGATCGCGTTGTCGAAGCTATTTTCTTCCATTAAATCAGCTTGAACTAGTTCAAGTCTTTCTGTTGCTCCTTCCAACTTCCATAAATGTTCAACTTTCTGCTTCTTACCTGCAAGTATATATAAAAATGTCATACATATGTTAAATGCCTTTAAAAGTGAAAATGAAAATATATTTGGTTATGATCATAAAATACATTTTTACCTAAATCTCTAACTGTTCCAATGACATGATATCCAGACAAAAGAAGTCTCTTAATAAGCCAAGAAGCCAAAAAGCCTGAAGCTCCTGTTACACACACTTTGTGTTCCATATCCTAAGTACAAGTGAACAAGGCAAGTGCAATATTTGTTTTCTCCTTGCTATGCAGTGTTAGCGTTTATGATTTTTTTTCTCTCTTCATACATAAACACATTCTTATATGTTTCTTTTCAATCCTCACAAGGATGAGATGATCAAGCTAACCCAACTTGAACTAATGGTGAAGACATGACCTACCTAACTTTCACTTGCCTTCTTGCTAATTTCATCAATTAGTTAAAATGATTTTCACTTCATGGAAGATTCAAATGAGTTAAAACTATATAAATTTAAAACTAAAGATTAAATTTGGTCCCTCACAATTTTTTTTTGTGGCTCATTAACATTCAAACAAAAACATGAATTTTCAAACAAGACAAATTAATTTCTCTCACGTTTTTACTTTGAATCAACGGAGAGCATTATGTGTTAAGTATGAAAATACTAGGGAATAATTTGAGCATTATGTGTTGTTAAAGACTAGATTGGGCAACAAATAAATTGTGTAGGAACTAAATTTGTTACTTAATCTTAAGTTAAGCATAATATGTTAAAATCAAGACACAAATAACAACTCAACGCTTCAACAACTTCGATACAGAAATTGTTCCACCTGGTCTAATTTGTTGAGCTGGTTTTACTGGATTACCATCGCATATTTCACTCAAATATGTGAAGATAACGTAGAACACTTTTGAAATCCAATTTAAGGTCAAACCCCTTTAAATAATTATACATATTATATTTATTTAAATGTTACTTGTATTAACCCGTTAAAGAAGGTTAAATCAGTTGATAAGGAATTGATTCATCCAACCTACTACCGGGGACGGATACACGTGAGAGCAATGTGGGACTATAGCTCCACATGCTTTTCCAATTTTTTATTTTTTTTAATATTAGATAAAAGACAACAACATACAAGCACTTTTTCATTTACAGTGTGTTTCATGTTTGAGTCCCGTAAAATTATTTGCAGCTTTTGATGCGAACAAATTATTGAGGATGACTGAGTTTTATCCAAATGATTTTATAGATGTGCCAGAAGTGGTGTTACGTCGTCAACTTAAGAATTATATTACAAATGTTCGATCTGACCCAAAATTTGCTAAGTTGAAAGGGCTTTCAGAACTTTGTGCAAAACTTGTGAAAACAAATAAGTGCAACACATTTGCTATGGTTTATAAACTTTTGAAGTTGGCTTTGCTCTTGCCGGTAGCGACTGCAAGTGTTGAACGTGTTTTTTCAGCTATGAAAGTTGTGAAGAGTAACCTATGTAATAAAATGGGTGATGAGTGGCTAAATGACTCTCTTGTAACTTATATAGAAAAAGATGTTCTTTTAACAATTAACAATGATGTTATTTTAGCTTATTTTCAACAGATGGATATGAGACGTTTTTCATTGTAATGTATTGTATCATACAATGTCATTAAAATCTTTTAATTCCTTTGTATAAGCAATGTCTTTGTTTGTTTGACGTGCCGCCTATATATGGTGCGTTTTTTGTTGTTTTTTCCTATTTTCCCGCGAGTTGGTGGTGTGTCTTACACCTAACTTGTTGATGAATAAAATTTGTCGTTTCAACATAAAAAATGTTATTTCTTATTTTTAATATAGTTTGCATTATTGTTTTTATGAAATTTAAGCTCCACGTATGCTTAAAGTCTGGATCCGTCCCTGTCGGATGCATGTAGAGTAGTGTGAAGGCACGTGCCTACACAAAGTTTTCAACTTTTTTTTGGGGTAATAATACATGTGTTTTGATACTACGAGGAAGGGTCTGCCTTTACGGAATTGGATTGCCTTCACACCCTTCAGCATAATTTCATTTTTAACTCAGCCAATCACACAACTTTTTTATTTTTGAGAAGGCCAATCATACAAGTTATAAGTTGACTCCCAATAAATAAATAAAAAAAGCATATTCAAATGAAGAACAAATCATTAATTTGGTTTCTAACGGTATCACTCTTTTTTCAAATTTAGTTTCTAAATTATATAAGTATAATTAGTTGTCTCTAAAGTATATAATATTCGTCAATTTAATCCCTATAATTGAGTTGTTAGTGACTAGATTGATGGAATTTCATATACATAGTGACTAAATTGGTGAATTTCATATAAATTAAGAAGGGTTAAATAAGAAAATAGTCTTCCTAAATATACTAACATTTGATTTTAGTCCCTCTAAAATTTTCTTTAGGTTTTTGGTCCTTCTAAAAAATTTCATCTATGAAATTAGTCCCAGCTATAAGAAAATAGTCCCTCTAGATAGACTAAATTGATTGTTTATTCATTCAAATAAAAATAAAATACATGCAAGCAAAGATTTCAAAACACATACCACACACACCTACTAGTTTATATAGACGGTGCCCTCACTATTCAAAATCTTTGAATTCGTCACCAGTCGTTGATGTGATGACCTCTTTAGTAGGCAATCTATATATATTTTATAAGCGCTCTTTAAATCTATCTTGACTCTGATGAACACCGAAACCCGACTCATCTAAACTTTACCACGTCAAATAAATAAATATGACAAAAAACCTCCCATCTTCAAAACTTATCTTACCCATTATTTCGGCAACCGTTACTCAAGTTCACCTAATCATTAATTTGACTTATTATTTACATATAATTGCATAAAAAAAAAAGAGTATGTCGCTCCAGGGTAATGTATAAAATTAACATGTATTTATTGTGATCTTCTTCCCTATGTTTCAACCCACAAGCTGGAAAATGACGTTTACAACCGAGACCACTCAGTTCTTAACTCCATGGAGCAATATAAATGTTACACACACAACTAGTAGGAAACAATTCATTGTTTATACATTTTTTTTATCTCAACCGTTCCTTCTCTGTCACATACATGATACGTACATGTAACATGATGTAATGTTATACTAGTATTTTTACAAATCTTGTAGAACACTATTTTTATTTGTCTTGCAATAATTTGTTAATTATTTAAAATGAGAGAAGTGAACATTTATCTAAACAAATGAACAATTAATAACACATAAATTCAGGATGTTACTATAACCAAAAAAATTCAGGATGTTACAGGGTACTCGTCTCCATGTTATACGAATAGAAAATACAAATAATATTAATATTTACATTTCAACATCAGCAGCGCCCATGGCCTAACGGATAAGGCGCTTGACTTCTAATCAAGCGATTGTGGGTTCGAGTCCCACTGGGCGTGCTCTTTTTTTTTATTTTATTTTTAATATTAACTGTATTATTTTGTCAAATTATGCAAGAAGCAACGGGTCCCAGCTCCAGTGATAAACGGTCCATTTTGCTTGCATGCATGTTTAAGCATAAATCATGTGCATTATTAAACATATAGGATATTGTATTTGTACTGTATACTTAATGATTTTGGCACTCTTAGTTTGGCATCACAAGAAGGATGCTTTTCTAGCATTAGTCAATTTAAAGGGCAATCCGTACGAAATCATTTACTATAGAAAGTTTCTTTTCTTTCTTTTTCTCTCCACTTAAGTCATAAAAAAGAATCTTAGGACTAATAATTAGAATAGACGTAACATCAAGTACCATTGTTGCATTTGCATAATAATGTGATAAGAATAATAAAAGTCATGGGATGCAGCTTATAGAAACTATATTTGAACCATAGAAACTATATTTGAACCATATTGGATAAAAAGAATCCGAACCATGATACCTATGGGATTCAAGGGATTGTGTTAGGATTAATTAAGCTCTCATGAGGAAAACTCAATCTTAAAAGAGTAGTTTGTTATGTTTTTTTAATCACAAATATTAGTAATTAGTTGTTATATTAATTTTTTTCTTTCTATTTTAATAGGATTTAAACTCAAAACCTCTAAACTTTATATCAGCTAATTTAAATCAGTTGAGTTATCAAATCATTAACACTAATTCATTAATTTGTCAAAAAGAAAAATCATTAGGTGGAAGAACGTTACATGTTAAATTGAATGCTTTTAATTACTTAATGTGAAACTCCTAATAAATTAAGTCATATGTAGGATGGAAAAAAAATCCGCACCCTAGGATATCCGCGGATAAAATCTGCCACAGAGCGGATACTTTAATGGACATCAATGGATAAAATAAATGGATATTTTTACTACCCGCTAATTAATGGATACGGATGTGGATTTAATGGTATCTGCACATGCGGATATCCATACCCGCTATTAAATCGAGTAAATTACATAGATAACTTTAATAACTTTCAACTTTCTAAGCAAAAACCATCGATATTGTGAGTGTTATTAGTTATTACACTCATTTAAAAGGAAAAAATAAACCTTTGTTTTGCTAAAAAGATATTGCGACTGTTATTAGTTATTAAGCTCATTTATGTTTTGCTAAAGAGAAAAGAAAATGCATTTGATTAACCTTTGTTTATAAATTTTAGATTAAAAAAATTAATTTTATTTATAAATGTTATCCATGGATATTTGTATAAACCCGCGGATACCTCAAAATCTGCGGATTACTCGCTAAACGGATATCCATATGGATATAGATAAGGTACGAGTTTCATATTTATCCAACGTAGCGGACACAAATATCACATTATCTGCACCCATAGATACTCATTTACATCCTAGTCATTTGATGGTTATGTTCATTCTCATTTTGTTTTTCACATTTAGTATATACGTACTCTTTCTATATTAAACAGAAATCAAAGAACACTTAGATAAGTAGATTGGAGCAAATGTTTTTTTTACTTTCTTTTTTTTTCTCAAATTTACTCATATTCATTAAAAAAATTGGGGAAGAGGGAAATTATTATTGGTTGGTAGATTTTTAAAAAACAAAAATTAGAAAATTTGAGTGTAGTAACATCACATCACAACTATGTCTCCCAAAATCACATATCATTTACAGCATTTTAAAAATTAAATATATTAAAATGAGAATAAAAAGTAGAAAGAAAGAAAAAAAGTACATCATAAGTAAACATTCAAATTTACGGCAACCGATTCGATAAAAATTAGAAGAATTTAGTTGAATAAAATCATGATGATATTCACTAAAGATTTAATTGTTGTTTTGATCCTCATATTTTCGTTGTTTTGTAAAATAGGTCGTCTTATTTTAAAATCAAATTGTTTTGGTCTCCATCAAATAGTAGGGTTAAAACATGGTGATTTTAAAAGAATTTTTTTAAAATTTCATCAATATTGATCTTGTCTTATTATCTTATCATATAACACTTCATTTAAAACATACCACTTCACTAATTTATTTAGTTAAAAAATACAATAAAGAGACCATAGTTGTAAGATTTTAAATTAAGGGCACCAAATTCTCAAAACGGTGAAAACATGGATAGCGATAATTTCACCTTCATTAAATGTATCCACTTACATAAAAGATAGTCTATTTTCTAAATTAACATAATATAAGGGTATACGTATAATTTAAAAAAACCAAAACAAAGATGAGATATTGGACTAAATTATTACAAATTTACAATGTAGAGAACAAAAATTAAATTCTTAGACCTTAATTAGGAGAGAAGTAACCATTGAGTGTTTGATTATACACTTCAAATATGATTATATCCGATGGAAAAGATTTATGACAATATAAAAAATATTTAAAAGTTAATCAACATTTCTTTTAATTACAAAAAAAGAAGTAAATTATATATATATATATATATATATATATATATATATATATATATATATATATATATATATATATATATATATCCTATGAACTATTGACTTAGTTTCCAACAAAAACAAAGTATTATATTTGCACACTTTGAGAAAAACAAAAGAAGGTAGCATGTAGCACCAAGGAGCGGAAGAAAGAGTGATGAAATTCAGTTGAAGGGTGCTTATTATATTACACTGATGGAAGTGAGACAAAAAAATAGCCAAACTAACATAAGAGATATGAAATAAGTACCAGCAATAATGTAAACTTCACAACTAAACTATGTTCTTTTTTATAACAAAAAACTCTGTTCTTCAACCATCATGTCACAGAAACTTTCTACTGACGGATACAACCAACTTTCAACTGAGTCAATCAACATAAACTCACTTCTCACCTCAACCGAGTCGTAACTCTCTTCTATATTAGGAAGCTCAACAATCTCACTTAGCTCTGAAGACTCTGATGAATATGAAGGCAAGTTAGACGCTTCAGAGCTGAGTGAGATTGTTGAGTGTAATATTTGAGAATCAAATTCCACCATGGCAGCAGCTTCTGCAGCTGCAACTTGAATGTCACGTGGAGACAACGTTGTTGGTCTTGGAAGCATGTGAGCTATTTCGGGGAAGTTAAGAATTGGTGAATGACCCTTTATGCTTAAAGCAGCAACATCATGTGCTCTAGCTGCCATTTCAGGAGTAGCGTATGTTCCAAGCCAGATTCGTGATTTTTTGCGAGGTTCGCGTATTTCGGATACCCATTTGCCCCAGCTTCGCATTCGAACGCCGTGGTAAACTGGGTGGTTGTTGCAGTCTTTGTTTTGCTTCACCTTGCAATGTTTCTTTGTCTCTGTTTTTTGAGGTTTTGAAGAGTTTGAAGTTGAAGGTGAGAAATAGTTTGTTGTTTGTTTCATTTTTTCTTAGAATGGGAAAGAGATTGGGAGATAAGAGATGTAAGGTGTTGAGGAGAAATAGTGTTGTTGAAATGGCTATTTATTTGAGAAAATATTTTCTCATATCAATAATGATGATACATCTACACCCTTTTTCGTACACTCCTGTCACACCAAGTTAGCAGAGTGCAAAGATACGATTAAAATTGTCCTCGCGAGTTTAATTTAGTTGATAGAAACAATACATAAATATATGTAAGGTCTGAGTTCAAACCCCGACCACCATCAAAAAGAGATACGATTAAAATTGTGGTTAATTTAACTCTACATAATTTTCAACGCAATCTAAATTAATCATATAATCAACGGAATTAACTATATTTTTAGACGTTAGTAACACATGTCACGGGTGTGCGAAAAATGGATGTCCATATAATGTTGTTGATACAAGATATGGTGACCCTTACCCACCAATAATATATTCCACTATTGGAAGTGCAAATTGCAAAGGTTGGAAAAAAAACATGAAGAAAAAGATATAATTATATAAGTGATGAAACTAACACGGTAAAAGAAACAGAAGAGTATGAAGAGAGGATTCAATTTTCCTTTTTTGTGTAAGATTTATTTGGACAAGTATAAGGTCATGTAGGACTAGTGGAGATATCATGGATCATCTCACTAGTATGGAAAGGACCCACTTATGTATTGTATTTTATATTTGAAACAAGGTCTTTTTGTGGTACCTACTAGTAAAGATCTCATGCAAAATTATATGGATATGAGAAGAAAAAAAAAACTATAAATAAACATGTTAAACTATGTGTCTTGACAAAGGATTTTCTTAAAATTAAATAGATTTGAGGTGTGTACACTAGAAGATAACTACAAGAGATTAGAAGTAAAACAAATAAAGGAATGATGATGTGTAAAGTTAGTATGTTTTAAGGTTGTACCTAAAAATAATGAAGTTATGTTTTAAGGTATTACACATGTGTATTAGCCACATTTTTGGTTGAGTTTCATAAATCAACATCCCACCTTTAACAATTGTCTTGTTACTTTTTACAAAACCCATTCTCTACCCAATTTAGTATGTAATTAAAGACATTCACAACCAATTGGTGTCTTCCACGCTTAAATTGTAGGAATGGACAATGTCTAATGACACCGCACCACTAGCATTTGTTCTTGCTTTCCTTATGCTTGTTAATTTTAGGGTTAATGATGTTTTATCTTCTTGTAATATAGGTTATTTTCGGGTTTCAACCTTGTAAATTTTTTTTTTGGTTTTCGTCCTTGTAATTTGAAGATTTCTAGTTTTGGACCTTTATGAATTTTGGCAGTACAAAATCAACGATATGGTAGCGGGTTAAACCGAAATTTGCTCAAATTAATAGAGGGTAAACCGAAATTTGCTCAAATTATAGGGGGTAAACCGAATTTTTTTCAAATTACAGAGAGCGAAATTTGTCATGAAGGTCTAAAACCAAAAAATCTTCAAATTACAAGGACAAAAACCAAAAAAAAAAATTACAAGGTAGAAAACCGAAAATGACCTATATTACAGGGAGTAAAACACTATTAACCCTTATTTTCAATGTTTTGGACAAGTACTTCACTACTTTGGATGCTAATTGATGCTGATTAGAATTAAGATAAGAGATGACGAACACATTCTGAGTTTTAACTTGGCATAAACATGCAATCATAAAGTGGGATTTGGTGCAATCTCTTATTAAATAAATATAAGCGAGTGTTTGGATAGACGGTAGGAGGTTTTGAAATCACTACGAAACATCCGTTGAAGTTGAAGCTACAAATAATATGTTTTGGTTTTTACGGTAAGAAAATGTCCAATCATAAAGTGGCGGTCAAAAAACATGCAAGACTAAATCTTTTTAGGATATATCTCATTCAACTCTTACGAGAGTTGTGCCTTGAACAATAATCCTTCCATACCTTAGTAAGATAATAAGGTGGATTTCATGAGAAATTCTCTAGAGTGAAGCTCGATAAACCCTCCATTTTTACTAGAAAGACCCTTATTTATCTTCTGACGGTACTAACTTATCAAAACATACCTTTCGATAAAAAATTTCTTTTACTTTCTTTTTTAAGTGTCTTTTTAGAAAATTTTCATCAAAATAGCAAAGTCTATCTTTTCACGTTTTCTTCCAATTATACCCTCCTTTTAATTCAACAATAAATTCATATTTTTTTGCACACACTTTATCTTTCCAATAAATTTAATATGTTATCTTTTTATCGTAACAAACAGTTGTTAGTTATTATCTTTTTCTCCAACAAATTCTTATTTTTTTTACGCGCTCTCTCTCCCAAAATAAACAATTGTCAATTTTTTAAATATTCCGCACATCTTTTAAATTATTATAAGTCAATATAAAAATTATTTCAACTTCACATTAATCAAAAACTAAGAAAAACTTTACTTCCTTCCAACTACTTTAATCAAAGTTAAGACTTCAACTATGACTTCAACCAATGCTAGATTCGCATTGTGCGACATCTTATTTATAGAATTTTTAAATTTATAGAATTGTTATTCATCTTATTTATAGAATTTTAACTCTTCTTTGAATCATTGTTTGTAACAAAATTTTGTTTAAATTTAAAGATAATAAGAAACAAACTTTGTTTAAAAAAAACAAACAAACTTTGTTTAAAAAAAACAAACTTTAGCTTTTCAAATAGATAACATTAATTAGATTTATTGAAAAAGTTAAGAGTAATTAAAAAAAGGTATAATTGACAAATCATACCCTAAAAATACAAAAAGGACAGTTAAATATGAACGAAAAACACACGCTAAAAAGACACTTTAAAAGGAACGGAGGAAGTAAAATTTATTGGAGTCTAACTTCCGATCGACTTTTCATTCCGGTGGCTAAACAACAGTCATCAAATATCATAGGATGCTTTAGTGTGCGCATGTGCTGAGACAAAAGCCCTAAAACATGTGTAGCTCTTGCTATGGATTGTTTAGAAGCTATCTCTATCCAATTGGCCAAGACGCGACACATAAAATTGTGGACTATAATTGGAGTATTAATACTTCCAAATAGATTTCCGACATGTGCAAACATTTTTCATACACATGTTTAATTGAGTGATTTAAAAAGAATCTGAGCTGTTATTGCGTATCTGCAGTAGTGTACTTTACGAAAACTACAAGTTTTCCAAACTTTTGAAAAGAATTAATTTTCTAGAACTAGTTTAGAGCCCGTGCCAAATACGGGTAAAGATTGTCATTTGAATTATACGTAAAAAAAATAAAATTTATAAGTATTCTTAATACAGTTTTTGAATGTTATGTTATTAGTATGTAAAATTATAGGGTGTTAGGTAGCTCATTTGATTTGAATTAAGAGATATAAAGTTGAAGGACCTAGTTTCAAACTCGACAAATGAGTAAATATTTTAATCTAACAACTAATCAGTAATATTTGTTATTTAAAGAAACATGTAAGATTGTAGGGGGGTTTCGGATAAAAGTGTTGGGAGGTCCTAGGCACGACATTAGGGCAAGGCAAGGACGTGTCTTACCTTCCCCATCTCCATCCCCGACTTCCATATACTTACTTGTTACCTTATCCATACCTAACGGGGATGAGAAATTGAATCTCATCCTAGTCTCCAGTGTATTCGGGTATCTCCGCCACATCCCTGTCCCCGAATTAAATCATTGTTTTAAATAAAAAAGAAGTTTTTTCTAGCCTCGAGAGTGATTCACGTTATAAAGGTAGAGTAATAGGAATGAACGGGGCATAATGTATAGGAGGTATCTGAAAAATAGGATTCGCCCTAGCTAGGTGAATTCTTCGTCTATGTCATCACGTGTAAGAAGGGGTAAACAGGACACCGTTTACCAGAGTTAATTTATCTCCGCCTTACCACATAATTTTTTAAAATAGTTTAGGTTATCAGAGGTTTCCCATATTCGGTAACTTAATTAGTGAAGTCACCTATAAATATAAATATAAATTTAATCTGTAAATTGAAGCTCAATTGATAAATGTCAAAATTGTACCGTCAGATATATGCGTGTTCTAAGTTATCTCTCGTTTATATATGTGAATTTTGTATGATATTTGTCACTTCGTTTATAGAAAAAATTATTTCATTTCGGTTGTAGATAGACAAAAGAAAAAGTTATTATAAACTCGTACATAAGTAGACATGTTGAGTTTTGAAACTGAAATTCTCATTGAAATTTTATTACCTCATTGTTGGGGGAGTACTATTATAATTGAGTAAACCATTCATTTAGTTTATGTCTTTGTAAGTGATTCTTAAATTAGTCATTGATTTTATTAATATTTTAAAATAGTATTTTTTTTTTTCATATCACAAATGACTGGGGAGTGAGAACCTCTTACACAGACAAAACTACTTTAAAATAAGCTTAAATAGGTCTTTCGTCCATGCAAATATAAGTCATTTGAATTTTCGTCCATGAAGTTACTAATCCTTCTAATCTGCCACTGTAAAATTTAATCATTTGACTTTTGGTCCTAATTAGTTTTTTTTGCTGAGGTGAGCTGTCATTAGCAATGTGGTGCTCATGTGGTAAATGATGATTGGACGAGATAGTTGGCTTAAATATGTTTTTCGTCCTTGCAAATATAGATCATTTGAATTTTCCTCATTGAAGTTACCAATCAATGTAATTAAGATCAATTTTTTAAATGATTAATATTTACAATGACAAAATAGAAAGATAAGTGACTTGAAGACAGAAATCCGAATGACATATATTTACAAGACGAAAAACCTATTTAAACTTTAAAATATTAATAAAGGGGTGGGGTTTACAATGGGAAAGTTGTTGAATTTGTGCATGATGCACAAATTTGTGCACAAAACTTTTGGAACAATGTGGACCATTAATATATTAGTATTTTATTCCAACGGTTCAGATCTGGAGAGATAAATGAAAGGGTGACTTGGTGATGGTAGTACATGTGGGTCCCAGCTGAAGAATAAATCTGATTATTTTATTAGTTTTTTGGCAAATGTTAAACTGGGCTTTTAAGAGGCAAACAAGGCCCATAAGGAAAAATGTTGTCTTGGGCTTATAAATTCGTGATATATATTTACGCGTGGTCGCGCTTAACAACGCCACGGCCGTGCACGAATTTCTGAGATTGAAAAATGAACACGCGCGGTCGTGCTTTATTATTGCGCGGTCGTGCGCTGGTTATTGGGATGGACAAAATTAGATTTTTTTATTTGAAATATTTAATAATTACATTAAATTTTAGTAATTAGATTGTTTTGTGTAATTTGATTATTTATTAATTTAATAAAAATGTAGAATACTAATAAATTTGGTCATAATAGTCAATCTAGTCATTATTATAAACAGATTATGTGCGTGTGATGTATATTAAGGACCACATAGATTAATTATTGAATAGATTGAATAGATATAAAATGTAAAGTTTTTTATTTTGGTGACATTAAAATACGCAAAACATTTATTTAAAAGTAATTTTAACTTTGTGTATTTTTAAGAATTTGTCTTAGTATTTTTATCGTTGAGTTTATTTAAATATTGTAGTATGTATTATGTTATCTACATATAATTTGTAATTTAGTTTTATAATAATAACGATAATAAACAGTAAATACATTTGTTAAAAAAAACATTAAATACAATCCACATAGTGAATATCATGATTAATCAATTAACATTTATCGAAATACTTTTCCTATAAGATTTTTGTTGGTAGGGTAAGGGATGTGGGTTTGACCAATCATTGAACGTCATTGAAGTACTTTTAGTCCAAGGTTCTTTTAGTTAGGGTAAGAGTTTTGAGTTTGATCAGTTGTTCTGGAGTGTTGGAAGTGGTATAGGTAAAAGAATCTTGTCGTTAGGGTTAGAGTTGTGAGTTTGATGGGTCGTATTCAAATGTATGAATTAGTTTAGGTCAAAGAGTCTTGTCATTACGGCTAGAGTTGTCATTAGGGTTAGCTTTGTTAGTCGATAGACAGTGCAATCAGTCATTGAACGTTCAACCAACCACTTTGACTACAAGATTCTTACAGTTATGGTAAGAGTTGTGAGTTTGATGGGTCGTATTCAAATCTTTGAATCAGTTTAGCTTAAATATTATTGTCATTACGGCTAGAGTTGTCATTAGGGTTAGCTTTGTTAGTCGATAGACAGTGCAATCAGCCATTGAACGTTCAACCGACCACTTTGACTACAAGATTCTTACAGTTAGGGTAAGAGTTGTGAGTTTGAAGGGTCGTATCAAAATCTTTAAATAAGTTTAGCTCAAAGAGTCTAGTCATTACGGCTAGAGTTGTCATTAGGGTTAGCTTTGTTAGTCGATAGATAGTGCGATCAGTCATTGAACGTTCAACCGACCACTTTGACTACAAGATTCTTACAGTTAGGGTACAAGATTCTTACAGTTAGGGTAAGAGTTGTGTGTTTGATGGGTCGTTTTGAAATCTTTCAATTAGTTTAGCTCAAAGATTGTTGTCATTACGGCTATAGTTGTCGTTAGGGTTAGCTTGGTTAGTTGAAAAGAAGAGTTTGATCGATCATTGAACGTTCATCCAACTACTTTGACTCCAAGATTCTTTCGGTTTGGGTAAGAGTTGTGAATTTTATCAGTCGTTTTGAAATCTTTCAATTAGTTTAGCTCAAAGATTCTTGTCATTACGGTTTGAGTTGTCGTTAGGGTTGGCTTGGTTTATCGAAAAGAAAAGTTTGATTAGTCATTGAACGTTCATCCAACTACTTTGACTCCAAGATTCTTTCGGTTAGGGTAAGAGTTGTGAGTTTTATCAGTCGTTTTGAAATCTTTCAATTAGTTTAGCTCAAAGATTCTTGTCATTACGGTTTGAGTTGTCGTTAGGGTTGGCTTGGTTTATCGAAAAGAAGAGTTTGATTAGTCATTGAACGTTCATCCAACTACTTTGACTCCAAGATTCTTTCGGTTAGGGTACGAGTTGTGAATTTGATCAGTCGTTTCGAAATCTTTCAATTAGTTTAGCTCAAAGATTCTTGTCTGCAACTCTCGTTCATCATTTTTCTATTTCTACTTCTTCATTTCTAATAGATAGACGAAATAGTAAACTATTAAAAACTCATTCAAATTTTAAATCATTTTTTAAATTATCAATTACGAGTAGAACACTGACTAGAGATATGCAAGTCGGCCGTAGCTTTAATTTGCAAGATTCCCATGGTGATAGATTAGATTTATCCAGTATTGTTATTGTTTAGCTTTGCAGTATTATTGGACACTGCTTCACGACATCATAAAGGAAATTACTGACTAATTGACTTAAAATTCGTTGTAATAAAAACTGTCAACTATCTTAATTTTTATTCCATTTTTTTTACAAACCATCAATTTTACGTTTTAGTAATTTTTAAAAAGTTTCATATTAAACTTCTATTCAACCATTAATTATTTTATTTAAAAAATATATTTACATGTATCCAATTTCTATTCAACCAAACAGTCTTTAAAAACAAACATAGCATATGAAATTATTTTCCATCTAACTTTTAATACTACCAAACAAACATTTAATGATTTTATTTCACTCATTTACATAATATTCTTTCCATTTCTTCCATGAAGCTTAAAATTCTACAATCCAAACAGGTGAGAAGGGTTATTGTATGGTCCATATAAGAATTGTGGATCTCATTTACGGCTCCATTTCTAAGAAAATCAGACCCTCTTTTCTCCATCTTCAACTCTCTGCCGAGCTTCAACTACTTCCTTTCTTCTTCAATTCGTTTCTTCAATTGGTTACAGAGTTTCCATGTAAGTGTACCTTTTAAACAACTAAATTTTGATATTCAGCACGACCGTGCATTAAACACACACGATCGTGTGTATGCTTAACTACAAAATTCAATACATTTGGATGCTAGTCCCAGTGAGATTGCACACGACCGTGCAAAAACCACACACGGTCGTGCATGTCGTTCAGTAATTATCGCACGACCGCGCCAAAAATCAGCACGACCGTGCGTCAACAACGAACAAGCAGGTGCATCATCTTCCAGTAGAAACCAACACGGTCGTGTCCATATTTAGCACGACCGTGCGTTACTGAATAACAAGAAAAAACGAAAATTGTCTAATGGTGAAAACTTAAGAACAACAACTTCAATGGTGACCACCTTGTTCAAAATGCATTTCAAGAATGAAAATTACAACTGGTATTTGCTATAACAAGGTGAACCATACATCATTATTAAATATGTTTAACAAATTCTTATACATACCTTAAAGTTTCACAAATCAACCAACAACTTCTATGAATATAGATCTACAAACCAAACTAAGTTGCAATCTCCAAACTACAAATGAAAGTGAAATATAATTGAACAATGTTATTGAAGAAGATGAAATATAAATTAATGTGTGGGTTAATGGTGAGTAGCAATTTCTGAACTTCAATGGAGAGTGTTATATTTTAATGGTGCTTCTATGTGGGTGGTGGCATTCAAGTGAGGAAGAGGAAAAAAAATATTGAAGTGAGGTTTATGATGAGGGGGGTGTGATGTGGTAGTGTGAATTGCTACTCTCCAATTTCAGATTTGGGTGGTGTGTTTAGAAAAAACAATAAAACCAACATATTGATTAAAATATGTTTCATTTTATTATTGAATTATTTTTTGCAGGTCACCTTTGCCCCCACCAACCGCCAGCTGTCCTTCTTTTATTCTTGTGCACAAATTTGTGCATGGTGCACAAATTGTACAATTTGTGCATTCTAAATGCAACCTAATAAAGGGGTTTAATTTAAGAATCATTTAGAAAGACTAGACTCACCGAATAGAATTTTGATTTTGAAGTTCAGAAAGTGTCTTTGCAATTGATTCGGGAATGATAGGTTGCAGGTCTTTGTTGAGGTAATTTGATTTGTATTATTTATCTTGGAATTATCAAGTATATTAATAATCGGTGAATTGATATTACGATTTTTGTTTTTGTTTTGCAGAGTCCACCGAGTTCTCAGATTTACCAACCCTATACACTTTCAGGTTCCTTCTTGCATTTTATCACATTTTAGCTTATGAAAATAAGCCCAAAACAACTTATCAACATGTCATAACATTTCTCACAAATAAGTCAATTCAAACAGACTCTGTAACAAAGTTTTCAAGTAATTTCTCTGCGTAATTTTTATTTATTTTTGGTTTTGCACCAGGGACAGAGAACTTATTATAGTGTAAGCTGTGATTTTGTAATG
Organism: Medicago lupulina; assembly: GCA_958299785.1. Classification (NCBI taxonomy): domain Eukaryota; kingdom Viridiplantae; phylum Streptophyta; class Magnoliopsida; order Fabales; family Fabaceae; genus Medicago; species Medicago lupulina. Next base: position 89,006,574 of record OY283139.1, read on the forward strand.
GGTGGTAGAAAAAAGAGAGTTGTTATTGATGACCATAGCAATAAGCAGAAAGCAATGAATTCTATCTGGAGACCTGTTTCGACTAATGCTAGTTCTTGTGAAGGTTTGTATTTCTCTTGTCCAATGCAATATTAGAGTCCCATTTATGAGCAGTGTCAATAACATCACTTTATGTTTATGATATGTATGTATGGTTTCTTTTATATTATAATTATATGATATATACTCCTTCGAAAGTATTGAAACATATACGGTACTTACTTTTATCTGATCTTCAGTTATGGTATAATGTATAGTTCCATGTTCTTAGGCCGTGTTTGGATAAACAATTTATTTGTTGCTTATAGCACAAGCGCTTATCATGATAACTGCTTCTATACTATTTCTGTAGCAAAAGATAAAATAAAGTTAAATTGTTTTTATTTGAGCCATAAGTTATTTTCATAAGCTATCATGGAAAAATTATGAAAATAAGTTAAAAAAGCTATCCTCGAAAACTTATGAAAATAAGCTAAAAAAAGCTTATGAACAATGTCATGAGCTGTTTCCATAAGTTCTCTAAAACAACTTATGCTCAAGTCAATCCAAACAGGCCCTTAGATCGAATGAGAATTTTGGTATCTTTTATATTTTTGGCACAATCTCTAATGGTAATATTATGATGACATCCTACATTGATGTGTCTTGCAGAAAGCTTGATAACGGTTGCGACAGTTGAGTCAGAAGACGGAGATAGAGTTCAAGAAGTGGGTTGTAGCACATCTGGCACAATCTCTAATGAGCATGACATGAAGGTAGCAGCCAAAGCTATGGATGAAAATACAGAATCAGCTGCTAGTTCCAGCCAATTGCAGGGTGATGTTGAAAACAAAGTGCTAGGAGATTCATCTCTCTCCACCGAAAAGCATTCAATTTCTGTGCAGGCAAGATTATATATTATTTTTACTTTTATTTTTATCTTTACGAAGTGATAGTTTATATTTGCCGAAGCTGTCAGCCAATATTTGTTCATTTGTTCTTTAATGTGCTGGTGAACCGTGACACTCGTTAAGATTTGCATTTTATTCGGTCCCTTATCTTTATGTTCAGGTTTCTTGAATTGTTAGTTGTTCAATACCTCAATCTATATTGAAAGTTACTATAGCAGTAGAATTGATTGGTTTGTTGTCAAATGGCATGACTTTACAGTGGAAATAAATTATATCACTTGTTGCTTTTTGGAAAGCTTTGAATGTACCATGTATCTAGTTCATATTTTCTTTTGTTTTTAAAAATACCTATGTGCATTTGGTTCTCTTTCTGATTATGCATTAAACAGTCAACAACTTCAACTATTTCATTCTGTGTTTGTTGTGCAGGTTGGTGCTTCTCTATTTCGTTTTATTAAAGGAAAAGGGTAAAAACTACTTTTTAATTTGTTTGATATTGATAACAATATTGCTTAGCCAACTGGAATTAAATAAAAATCATATGAAAGGGATAGGGAGTATGTCATGGGTTAAAGTGGTAGAGAATCGTAATTAGCAATGCATATTAATAGTTATAGATAGACAGAAAAGGAAAAATAGTATTGCCTATCAGGAATAGTAAATAGTTCAGGCTTGAGATTCACATTGTCAACATCATATGGATACAATAATACCAAATCTTGTCGCTATTGTTATTATCAAAGAGAGAGTGTAGAAGATAGTTCTTATGATATAAGATTATATGCTTGTCAATTGTCACTCATACTTAATAATTTTTCAGGGGATTCACACAGAAAAAGATAGAAGAGGAGACGAAGGTTAAGATAATATTCCCTTCTTCAAGAGAAGATGAGTTTATCAGTAAGTTTTTGGTTTCAACTAATCCACTGTCTATCTCGTATGTGTCAGCTTTGAAATAATTATTTTCTACTATGGTTCTGTTTCAACTTTTATTAGTTTTTCTTTTATTGATTGAGATATTAAATTAAGTAATAACTGATTTGACATTCTCCATCAAAAGACCATAACATAATTATATACCAGAAACATAAGATTGAGTCTTACATTGGCAGAGTGTGAGATACAGAACTTCCATTGAGCTAGTCTTCTATGGTCACAAGACCATATGTATAGTGTTATTCAAAAGACCATATGTATAGTGTTTAGGCACACATACAAAGAGACATTTTTTCTAATAATAAAAAATAGCCTAAAATGCATGTTTGGCCCCCTATGAAAAAAAATGACAAAAGTGACCCCCTATGTTTAGGGAAATATGCTCTTTTGACCCCCTAACATAAGGGAAATATGATCTTTTGACCCCTTATCTTCTCAAAAAGTTGCGATTATGACCCTTTTTTTGGGACACGTGGCGTCTTCTCAGCAATTTTGGAACGAAAGGGGCCAAAATTGTAATTTTTTTAAATAGGGGGCCAAAATCGCAACTTTTTGAAACTTAAGGGGTGAAAAGTGCACTTTAGCCTAAAAAATACAAAAATTAATTTAACATTTTGGATACAAGTGCCTCATTATGTGTGTGCCTAAGCACTATACATTTGGTCCTGTGACCAAGTATGTATTTCTCTTGAAGTAGAGGCTCTCCCCTCTTAACAGTTAACAGCTTGGCAATTTGTAACAAGATCTTGTCTACATTATGACTCTGGTAAGAGTGGATGATGAAATTCAATATCTAAAATGATTTATGTTGAAGTTGTAGAGTTTTAGATAAAAGAGGGAAAAGAAAGAATGAAAAAATTGAATTGTGTTTGCTACAAAAGACCAAGTTATTCTAGAATAAGATCAAGATATTATATGAT